>AWUE01018036.1:0-58595 GCA_001974825.2 Corchorus olitorius
CATGGCAGGTCAAGACTCGCGCACGACCCAAGCCGTGGCCGAGTCGCGACCCGTCTCGTCATTGTTTTTTTTTCTTTAAAGGGGTTTTTTTTTAGATTTTCCTTTAATTTTCTTTTGTCCTTTAATAAGTATTGGACAATTCATTTAGTTTAAATGGGTATGGATATGTCAATATTAGCAAGAGGACTTTAATATTTGATTAATGATAAATAGATATTTTTTTTTCAAAAAAAACATACTTTCAATCCGAAAATTCCTTTACCCATCCCGGATGTCGCTAGTCCATGAATTTTTGATGTTGTTTTGCTTGAATGATTCAAATTGATTGAGATTTGAAAGTTTGAAGGTTGAGAGAATTTGAGGGAATTGAAAATTTTGAAGTTTGGAGGAAAGGGCAAAATAGTCCAATAGGGGGGCGGTGTCTAGTAAAAGGGGGCGGTATTTAGTAATACCCAAAATATATTATCCACATGGAAATGCTGACGTGTCACCAGATAACATGACACGTCAGCACCCCTTAATGATACTGTTGAGGGCAAAACGCTCAACAAGGACGATCGGCAGAGATCGTCGTCCTGAACCTCTAAGACCTTGAGCTTGATGACCTGCACAGGGTAGAAAGCCTCGGGGTGCGGGGATGAAATCCCGCGTTAGCACTCCGAAGGTCAAGTTAGTGTCGAATTCTCGAGTTAGTGAGAGGATTCTTTGGGTTCAAAGTCTAGAATTTTTGGAATCAATGCAATAAATGAAGGGTTACCCTTTATATAGGCACCGGGGTAACAGGTGGCATATGGTACAAACATGTGCATCTTACCCGGGTCGGATCCGGGTTGCGGGTCATCATGTCGGGTGCTTGTGAGCATGACATTCGTCAGGTCTTCTAGGCAAGTGTAGTACAAATGGTACTAACAATTGCCCCCCAGGCGTGAGGGGGGTCATACAGTGGCCGCTCGAACGGCTATAGCCTACTTGGGGCGGTGCTGGGTCGGGCCATGTTGCCTATTGCGGACGCTCGTGTAGGTCCTGTAAATATGATTGTGTTCGGACGGTCGTCTAGTTGTGTTCGTCCAAGACTTTTCCTTGGCCGATTCGTATGCAAATTTGCCGGTTATTGGATTTCTGCTTCAGCTTTGGAAATCTTTAGAATTCTTGCTGTCTTTTGGGTTAATTTTGTTCGATGGGTTTTTTTTTTCGGCGCCAAATTTTAGAATTCGAAATTTGAAATTCAAATTTTGAATTTCGGCAGTTGGACGGTTGCATTTATTGTTGGACCAACCGGGTGTTGCCACGTGTCCTCGACGGTTCGTTTCAGTTTCCCTCTGTTGCTCTCCCCGAGTTGTGCCTCTGTTTCCTTTAAATAGCGCCATTCCTTCTCATTTGTCATTTTCCTGAAATTTCCTCAACTTCATCCTTATACGTTCGTTGAACTCCCTAGCTCCTTTCCGCCTTTGAATTCCAGTGGAAGACTCGATAAGTTTTTCAGTTCAATTTCCTCGTTATTTGGCTTGTCGTGTGTCTAACTTCACTTGCTTGTTTACTTCATCGCTTTTGTTCTTTTCATGCAGAAATCCGTTCGTCATTCGTGTTTCGGATTGCGCTTCTTGCATTTGGCAACCTGTTGTTGTTATCTCTTCCTTCGTCACGGCTAACCCCGGGAGTCCTCACAATCCGATTGACGTTGTCGGTACAGATCCCTCTGACGGTTCAGGGTTGACTGAGACGATCATTGTAGAAGAGATTCCCTTTCCTCCAGAACTTCATAAGTTCGGTGAGTTAACCTGGCAGGTTTTGATTTTTTCGATTAAGTGTTTTGTGTTTAGGTTCAAGTGTTTGTGTAAGTATGTCTGAGTCTGAGGAGGTCTCTATATCCCGCTCGTCGGAGGGGGTGGCTATGGAGGATTATTCGGGGGGTTCATCTGAGGGCGAGTCTCGGGCTTTGAGCACCGAGAGTGAGGAATTGGTCCTAGGTCCGGAGGGGTTAGCTCGTCATGGCCCTGAGTCTTCAGCTTTGGTCCCTAGTCAAGTGACGTCGGGCGGGCCGAGCGGCATGGCTATATTTTCTAACGTCAATGACCCCCCACTGATCGAGTTTTCCCCGGGGGTTGTTGGGATTGTTAGTACCATTTGTACTACACTTTCCTAGAAGACATGACTTACGTCATACTCACAAGCACCCGACGTGATGACCCGCAACCCGAATCCGACCCGGGTAAGATGCACATATCCGTACAATGTCCGTACCATATGCCACCTGGCACCCCAATGCCTATATAAAGGGTAACCCCTCATTTATTGCATTGATTCCAAAAACTCTAGACTTTGAACCCAAAGAATCCTCTCACTAACTCGAGGATTCGACACTGACTTGACCGTCGGAGTGCTAACGCGGGATTTCATCCCCGCTCCCCGAGGCTTTCTATCTTGTGCAGGTCATCAAGCTCAAGGTCTTAGAGGTTCAGGATGACGATCTCTGCCGATCGTCCTTGTTGAGCGTTTTGCCCTCAATAGACACCAATTTGTTCTATTAGTAATTTTACCGAATTGACACAATTCTAAAAGTACATGGACTAAAATGACACCAAGTTGTAAGTGGAGGGACAAAATTGATTTTTTCACCTAAGTAGAGGGACCTATGGGATATTTTGACCAATTTGGTCTTATAATCATGTCAATGGTGCTAATTCAAAAGCATCAAATTTAGTAGAATTAACCAAAAAGATTAAACCCTTGCCCTTTGAAGTCGGTTGGGACGTATGACTCCCTTCAAATACCTAAATTGCTCGACACATGTCTTCAGGTTGTCGACAACAGCTTTGATTGATTTGGCAACAAATCTGCACTCTTTAAAGTACAGATATTGATGTGGCTTACGCTCATCATCACTCGCCCCTTTCACCATTTTCCCTTTCTTGACCATTTTCAATTATTTTTCTTTCACCTCTTTTCTTTCAGTTTTCACTTTTCTTTTTACTCGTTAAATGAAAGGCATTTGTTTCTATTTGTCTTAATATCCATTTACCACCCTTACAACGTGCCTAGTGCACTATCTTATCTGCTGGGCAGCCCGATTTTACCAGGATCTCGTGCACCGCCGCTAACTTGGTTTTCACCAACTGCTCGAATCTCTCCACTATTTGTTATGCTGCCTCCTTGCTCTTCCGGTGCAATGGTGGATTTTCAAGGCTTGGGAGCCTCATTATCAAGTGTAGGACAATGATCCCATAAGAGTAGATGTCAAACGATTTTTTAGCTCGTATTTGGCCTGTATAAAAAGAAATATAATAAATATTTTATTTTATAACATAACATATAATGACAATAATAATTAGAGATAACGCTAATAGTAATTGATTGAGTATAAGCTATGATAGTGATCAATTTCAATTTTATAATATTACCTCCAGCCATGCCCTTACATTTAGCTATTCATTTTCCTTTCTTTCTACCCTTTGTCCGCTTAATCAATGTAGCTACTATGAACAAAAAAAAAACGAATTAGCATTCAATATTAATAACAAGGATATATATATAATATATTATAATAATACGATTTTATTCATACCTTTTCCTTTATTTTCAGCCTCAGTAATGCACAACTCTGACGGTGTATACTCCTTGGTTGTAGTCATGGGATGTTTGAATGAATCGGGAATTGGAGTATTAATCAGTTGACATAAAGATGCTGCCTGAAGCCAGTTATCATACCAAAGTTTTTTAGAAGAAACATTACCAATTCTCCATCCAAGGAATACATTTGGACAACCCTTTTTCCAGGACTGAGAACTATTAAAATTAGATTTAGCAAGAAGAACATTAGTATTAGGTAAGTATTTGGTTTTAAGACAAAGGCTAACAGAGAATTGGGATCACATATATATGAGTCTCCATATCATCAATACCTATCAATACCTATATATAAAAGTAATCCCACTCAAGGATAACTCAACAAATGGCTTAATTCATGCGTGATACTTGTCACCGACAGTGCCACATAATGAGTTATTTATGAAATAGTCCTAAGATATTTCTACATTATGCTATTTAGTCCCTTGCTATTTTTTTTATTTTACTCGATTTAGCCCTTAATCATATTTCTTTTACATCAAAACCCCCAGACATTCTATTCGATACGATTTTGTCCTTCAAACATTCTATTCTATACGATTTGATCTTTCAACTTTATTTCTTTTATCTTTTATTTATGAAATAGTCCCCATATATTTCTACATTGCTATTTAGACCCTTTGCTATTTTTTATTTTACTCGATTTAGCCCTTAATTATATTTCTTTTACATCACAACCCTCAAACATTCTATTCCATACGATTTAGTCCTTCAAACATTCTATTCTATATGATCTGATCTTTCAACTTTATTTCTTTTATCTTTTGTTATATTCTTAAGTTCACTCATTAATACTCATTAAATATAACCTAAAATACTTTTCTATTAGTCTAATTAAAGGTACTGCCGCAGTGAAGCGCGGCCGGGGTATTTTCTATTGATTTTTGAAATTAAAGCATGGCTAAATTCCTGGAGTAAGTGTATGCCTAATCCACCCATGTAAGTTGGTGATGTGCAGATATCCTATTTAAGGAGAGACTTTTTATAAGAGTCTTTGGCTGGATTCCATAAGAATTGCCTAAAAATTTATTAAAAGGTTTAACAATCGATCATTTGCAAACTTTTAAAACTTCTCAAAATGGGAAAACACACACACACAAACAAAATCGGACCCAAATCTAGGTTGTACAGTGGAAATTGTTTAATATAAATGAAATAGTTAAAAAAATTTAATATTTACTTTCCAACACTCCATCAATAGTGAAACATATTGATTTATGTTGCTTTCTAACAATCTAATTTTCTAAAATTCGGGTACAGCTCATGGTTTAGTATGATTTCTTCAGTTCGAATAATTTCAGGTATGAATTTCCTTCATGTCCTAATATTTGAGTTTTTCTTGCCAATCGGGTTTGAATAAGTTCGAGCTTGAATTCATTTTGTCACTCCTGACAGGGCTCACAGCCAAGCACAGGTCAATTCTAGTTATTAAGATAATATATGAGACACTTCTTGCAAAGAGACTCATGGCAGACTATCCATTTTGTTATTTACTATGTTTACTGTGGCTTCAAACTTATTTGTGCTTAGTTGAAAACAATGGAATTTCGGTCCTATATGGGGCAAGATATAAACAATCAAAAACTACCACAAGAACGATGTACAAAGAGTTTCAAGAGAGTCCAAGAACACTACATTTTGATTCAACAACATTTTTATTTTCTAATGAGCAAAAGGCGTTGAACAAATTAAACAAGAAAATCGGGAATTATCCTAAAATTAAACAAATGAGGGTTAACTTGTCCCAAAATTGGGAATTAAATGGCTCAATTGCCGCAAATGAAAGTTTATAAGCCATTTTATCCCTTTAATAATAGTTCGAGAAACATTTTATCATTTTTTTTTTACCAGGGAGGGTTATTTTCAAATTCTATTCGACAAGCCCTTAAATGGGCTTTAGTGTGGGTTTTTATTTGGTTAAGACTTAATTGTATTGACGAGGACTTCCACTTCCATGTGGCTCTAGTTTTATCATTTTAGGCTCCTTTTGTGATTTTCATACTTTACAACATGGTCTATTCACCTGGCAGTTAACACGCGCGCGCGTGCTTTTCTCTCCACACCAGAGCTTCACCGGAACCCTAGTTTCAGCCATTTCTTTTCCTTTTTTCCTGCAAATTTTCTTTCTCTACATTTTTTCCTTGGATTTTTTCTTTTCTTCTTCCTACCTATTCTCTTATTTCGATTTCCAAATCTCTTACCTACAAACCTACTGTAACCCATTATGTAGCTAGTAATCACGTTTGATTCTGGGCCGATTCTTACCCTTCCTACTCTTATCTTCTTACACCCAATCATCGACCCTGTTTTATTCCTTATTAATTAACCAAAATCTTGGTCGCGGAGAGTGATCTCTAAACTTGTTCCAGTTGAAAACGTTTGAGCTTCCCGAAGCCAGACAAGCCAATAAGGATCATAGCGACGCTTGGGAACTATAATCAGCAGCCGCAAATTAGAGTTTGTTATTGCATCATGAAGATCGAGGGGACGCTGGGGGAGAAGAGGGCGAAGCGTCGTTACTCCCCTCTATTAAAACCGCTAATTATCATCAAACATGGACAGAAACCAAATTTCCAATCCTTTATTTTTTCTTTCCCTTTCCAACACCAGAAGACTTTCTTTTTCCAAAGAATGGAACCTCCTTGGTTCCCTAGAATCGAAATCCAGAGAGGGTGTAGCTGGGAAGACATTGATTCATCGTCTCCAGAAAGTGGAGGTAGTGCACAAGACAACACCTGCATACGTAATCCACCACCTTCGCCTGAACTGAGAAACAGAAGAAGCCACAGAATCAGATTTTCAACCCCACAACTCGAACCAGCAAGGAGAGAAGGAAGGGAATGTTTAGTGGGGTTCGTGGTTGACATCAGAAAATTCTCAACAAGGTTCATACAGGACTATATCAATCGTGAGTGGAATCTAAGAGGGGAAGCAGTGGTACTAGGAAGGGATGACAACAGATACTTGATCCATTTCAAAAATGAAGTGGATAGACGAGTGGGGATACTGGGTAATCCATGGGGGATTCAAGGCGCGTTGTTCGTGCTTCAACGATGGAATCCCAACACTCTTCTTAATGAAGCAACGCTACCTACCGTTGAGATTTGGATGGAACTTTGGGGGCTTCCTTTTGAATACCAACAGCCTTCCATTGCAGAGAGGATGGCAGAAACAGCATGGAAGTGCTCGCAGTTGATTATGAACAGGTAGCTCCAAGGAATGTTAGATTTATGAGAGTCAGGCTTAGAGTGAACTTAAATGAGCCGCTCACTCCTGTGATTACTTTAGAATTGGATGACGGTTCAACTCGATGGGTGTGCTTCCGTTATGAGAGGATCAACAAACTTTGTCTCTCATGTGGGTTGATCGGCCACACCCATCCAAACGGTACCATGCCGAGAACAGAAGTGGACAACAGAATTAATCAAAGGCTCATTTCGGTCAGCCAGAAATATGGTTACCCCATAGTGGTGGATGAACATAATCCTTTCTTTTCAAATGATATGAGAGCTTTTCTAACAAGGGCAAGCAGGAGAACCACAAGGCTAGCTTATTTACAGAGAAATGAGCCAGAAGCCAGAAATGGTGCTAACCAAATTGACAGGGGAGGCCCAGAACTAAGAGCCACAGGGAACGAAGGGCATACGAGACAGCTGGAGAACCAACAACAAGAAATTTTGAATGGGGATGCTCAAACTAATGCTCTAACTAATGGAGAGCCATTTGACAAAAGTGGGGAAGATAATGAGGAGGTCCAGAGAGAAACGCATCCAGATGAGCAGAGGGAAGAGCCTAGAGAGGTGACGCCTCAACACATTGAGATACTGCAGTTAGCAGAAGATGAGGAGCAAATGGAGACAGATCCAAGGATCGGAATTACTGCAGCTCCAAGGATGGTGCAATCTTCCACCCCTAGGGAGGTAAATGTGGACAGTGAAGGTGAAAACTTGAGGGAGCAGTATGAGAGACTTGAAGCTGATCAACAAGAAGAGCCTTTCTTATCTAGAGAAGCACAGTTTCATGCTGACTTGGATGCACAATTGGCAAACCTCCAAGTAGAGATGAGCGTACTCACACCAAGCCCAATCCTACAGCCTGAGCCACTACAAATGAGGCCTCCAAGGATGGGCCAACCACTTTAGAATGGTGACTATCCAACTTTTGACCCAATCCAAGATCCAGTATAGGAATATGATAATTCCTTAGCAAGAATGCAAAGAATATATTAAAGGCATCAAGGGGGTTTCAACAATTCTGCTAATTATGATGACATGGTTTTTGCACTAGCAAGGGAACAATCAAAGTTTGAGTTTGTGTGTGATGAAATTCTAAGGCACAGCACTAGGATGCTGGAAGGCCTACAGAATAGACACTTGAACAATCCTTACCAGCAACCTGGCGACAATGAGCCGAGGTGGATAAACGTCCCTGATTTTGGAATGATGTTTACTAATGCAAAGATTTTTGCTCAAGGGGGTGATGGTGCTGCGAGTAGTGCTATGGGAGAGTTGAGGAACAGATAACCAAGACTGCTAAATAGAGAAGACACAGAGTTCCAGTTGGAAATTCTAACCAATAACCAAAATCCTAGAAGTTTGAGGAACATAGGTAATAACCCTTACGGTTTCTCACTGCAAAATTGGGCTAACAGTAACATGGATGCAGATCAAGAGCAGACTATAGCTCAAGGGAGCGACACAGCAGATCAACAGAATGCAGCTAGCCCAGGATTCAGATGCACCATTAATGAGGATGATATGGTGGCAGCGTTCCTAAAAGACACACCATCCAACTCTGAAGAGCTTGAGATCCAGAATGAAGAAGTAATTGAAAGTTTTAGGGGGAAGAGACAAAGGGAAGGAGAGGATTTGTGTGAAACGGACTCAGAAGATGGAAGGAGAATCCGACAAAAAATGCATAACCTATTTGTGGAAGAACTGAAAGAACCAAGGAAGAGCCTAATGATCTGGGGTTGAGGAAGGTTGTCCCGCAACAACCTCCAGAGGGGCCATGAGTGTCTTAAGCTGAAATCTAGTCAAGAAGTTTAATGTTGCCTTTTATTTTTAGATGGAGACTAAAACTAATGTTGAATATGCCACAAAACTCACTAGAAGTTGGGGCTTTAATTCTACTATAGGTGTTAATAGTATGGGGCTTAGTGGTGGTATTCTCTTATTATGGAAAGATGATGTAAAAGTCTCCATAGTATCTATGAATAAAAACATCAGTTTCCTGTATCTGCAGTATGATAAAATAAAGATGTGGCTAGCTTGTGTATATGGCCACCCAGACCCACAACACAGAGGGGAAGTATGGGAACAACTTGTGAATATAAGCAATTCAATAGCACCTGAGAAAGAGTGGCTGGTTATGGGGGATTTTAACCAAGTTCTTAAAGCGGAAGACAAACTGTCATCTCTTCCAATAGCATAAGAGGAGCCTCTGATTTCCAAGACTACCTCAACCAATGCAGTTTGGCTGAAATAAGCAACAAAGGGTTGCATTTTACATGGACAAATGGTAGAGGTGAAGGGAACCAGACTTGGGAAAGGTTGGATAGGGCTTTCGCAAACCCAGCGTGGTTGAGGAAGTTTGAGGACACGATCATCACCAACCTACCAATCACTGTGTCAGATCACAGCCCTTTGATTCTACAGTTTGATAAATAAGAAGGTTTCCGGAAAAGACCCATGTGGACGCAACACCCACCGTGCAGAAAGGTTATACAGAAGTGTTGGAATCAGAATTTGCAAGGTTCTGAAGCTTATAAAATGGTTCAGAAACTGAAGATAACAAGAAATGAATTGAGGAAATGGAATAAAGAGGTATTTGGAGATGTCTTCAGAAGGAAGAGAATCCTGGAGGAGAGATTAACAGAACTTCAACAGGGCCTGGGTGTAAAACAAAACACTGAGGAGGAAAGAGCAGCGAGAAAAGAACTCCAGGATGTTTTAGAACAAGAACAACTGATGTGGTACCAGAAATCAAGGGCTAACTGGTTTGTTCATGGAGAAAGAAACACAAAATTCTATCACACAGTGACCAAAAGAAGAAGGGCCAGAAATAGAATAACAAGCATCCAAGGGAAAAATGGACAAGTGTTGGAAACCACTGAAGAAATTGAGTTGGAATTCTTGAACCATTTTAAGGAGGTGTACACAAACCAAGGGGAGGCTTCTGAGCAGGAAATTAGACAAACCCTACAGGTTTTGGATATGCCAAAACTAGCTGATGAACATGTGGAGATACTGGAGAGACAATTCACGGAGGTAGAGGTCAGGGAAGCAACTTTCCAGATCAACCCCTCAAAAGCACCAGGAATTGATGGCAAACTAGGAGTTTTTTTCCAAAAATTTGGGACATAGTGGGTCCTGATACTATCAAGGCTACTTTGGCGTTTCTAAACACAGAGTACGTGCTCAAAGAGTTCAATAGAACTCTACTAGCACTAATACCCAAAACTTTGGAACCAAAGCAAGTTAATGACTACAGACCTATCAGCCTGTGTAATGTAATTAACAAGATCGCATCAAGAGTCCTTGTTAACAGATTGAAGAAGTGCTTGAAGGACCTAATTACACCCTTCCAATCAGCCTTTATTCATGGCAGAGCAATCAGTGATAATATCACCATTGGAGCTGAACTTCTCGAAACTGTGATGAAAATGAAGAAAGGGAAAGGAGCATCGGGTGCTTTAAAGGTGGACATGAATAAGGCCTATGACAGACTAAGCTGGAGATTTTTGAAGGTAACCTTGGAATTAATGGGTTTCAACAATTACTGAATCCAAATTTTGTTACAATGTGTGAGCACTGTATCCTACCAAATCCTCCTAAATGGAGGAACAACAGAAAGATTTGAGCCCAAAAGAGGAGTAAGACAGGGGGATCCAATATCCCCATCCTTGTTCATCATCTGTCAGAACATTTTCTCTCTTATGATGAACATAGCCCAAGAAGAGAGCAAAGTTCAAGGGATTCAGATATGCAGAATGAGTGAACCAATTAATCATCTCATGTTTGCAGATGACACGTACCTGTTCTTCAGAGCAAACATTCTATCAGCTAGGAAAGTTAAAGAAATACTTGAAAGTTATTGCTTGCTGTCATGACAAAAAGTCAACTATGACAAATCGGAGCTCCTGCTTAGCCCAAACTGCAAACAACAGCATAGGAGATGGATAAAAGGAATCTTGAGAATGAAACTGATCCAAAAGCCGGGTAGATACCTAGGCATGGAAATGGGGGAATTAAGGGGAAGGAGAACTTTCTTTCAACCTCTGCTCGACAAATTCCAAGCGAGACTACAGGGATGGAAGGCTCAACTGCTATCGCAAGGGGGTAGGCTGACTCTAATTCAGCCAGTACTATTCAGTTTGCCGAATTATCAGCTGGCTGTCTTCACGCCGCCACAAAACTTTTGCTAAAAGATGGATAGGACTATGAGAAACTTCTTTTGGAGACATGATGAAAATGAAAAAAAGCTGCACCTGGTTGGATGGAACAACATATGCAAGCCTAGAGGCGCAGGAGGATTGGGAATATGGAAAACGGAGGAAATGAATTTGGCACTCTTAGCCAAGCAAGCTTGGAAAATATTACAAGAACCAGAATCAATGATGGCAAGACAACTGCTGGCAAAATACTGTTGAACAACAAGTTTTGAAAAGGTACAGAAAAAATAGGGGGATACATGGGTTTGGGCCAATACTCTGGAAGGAAGGGACCTTTGCATAAAGGGTTTGGACGTCCAGATTAACAAAGGTAACAAAATGTTTTCCCAAGAAGGTGAGCTGAGATTCCAAGCGTGTGGAACGGAGATCCAACCAGCAGTTTTATCAATAAGTAATTTATTTTGTAAAAGAACAAACCAGTGGTTACCGTGGATGATACAAGGAATGCTAGGAGGGGATTATAGTAATGAACTACTCAGAAGGGAATTTTCATGCTTGGATAGAAGCGACAAACTAGTGTGGAGGGATGACTATGGGGGAGCCTTCTCAGTTAGATCGGCATACAGGCTGATACTGAACTCTGACCCCAATACCCAAATGGACTTGAGCAAGGAGAAAATTTGGAAGAACCTATGGAAACTAAAGGTTCCTTTCAAAACTATTATTTTCCTATGGAAAATCTGCAATAATAGCCTCCCCACAAAAGCGGAGCTAATCAAAAGAGGGATTAACACAAGCACTGAATGTGTCTTCTGCAAAAAGGACATCGAAACACAGGACCATCTCTTTTGGAACTGTGAACTAGCGAGAGCTGTCTGGTTTGGATCAAGATTATGCATCAGAACAAATCTTTTTGAGCAAGCAAATATTGGAGAATGGTTGATGCAATGCCTAGAATTTACTAGCTGCTCAAAGGTGGAACAGGAGGAGTTCACTATGGAGTTAGTGATAACAATGTGGGTCATTTGGCTACACAGAAATGAGTGCATTTTCAAGCAGGTGAGACCTTGTCCAATGCAGATCATCCATAGAGTTAGAAATTTGAAAAATGGGGTGATACAGGCCTTTGAATAGGCCAAACAAAGTTTAGAGGAGGTGGACTTCCAAAGAAATAGAAGAATGGAGCCTCAAATCAACATCTTACAAGAAATACCATCACTCTAACCTAGAGACTGGCTTACTTTCATAAGTTTCAAGAAGGAAAGGCAGAAAGGATGGCACGGAATGGCAATGTTAGCAAGGAATGAGAGGGGTGACACTTTGATTATTGCAAAGAGTATTGTTGCCAACAACAGAACAATGGCAATGTGCAGCTTTATGAGACTGTTGCTACTAAGAATGAAGGAGGTTAATGCATATAAGGTTTGGGTTAATCTGGACAACAAGAAGTGGATTAAACCATTGCTGGGGAAGGTATCCGCACATTAGAAGCAAGGGACAGTTATTGAGGACATAAAGATTTTGTCCCAGGAATTTAAAATTGGCTTTTTCGACCAAAGGCACCCACTATCCAAGGATGTCTGGAAAATGGCAACAATGGCAGCCAAGTCAAGTATATCCTTCTCTTGGCCGTAGGCCATTTCATGCTTTTTTTCTTCCTTTACCTTGTTGCAACTAACCCTAATGCTCAGAATTATTTGATCGGTACAAAAAAAACAACATGGTCTATTCTTCTCTTTTCCTCAATTCCTTTGTTTCTTTTTTTAAAAAAAAAAATTCTTATTCGTGGGGGTGGATCCAGAAAAATTCTTTAGGGTGGGCACAACATCTTTAATATATAAATTTGTAAAAAATTATAATAGATTTGTAGGCCTTTTTTCTATTTGGGCTTAAGCAAAATATATATTTTGTTAATTAATCAATGAAAAATGGGTTTTAAATTGAATTCAATCCATTAAGGGTGGGCACAAACGATGAAATAGGGTGGACACCAACACAAATTGTATAGGATTTATTAAGGATTTTAAAAATTTAGGGTGGGCCCGTGCCCACCCCCCTACTACATGCATCCGTCCTCACTCTTGCCTAAGCTTTAGAGTTAGCAAGTTAAATTCCCATCCAAAGTAATGCCCAAAAAAAAAATTTCCAAGTTAAATTCCCATCCAAAGTAATGCCCAAAAAAAACACTAAAGGCTCAAATAAGGGCCTGAACTATCATAAAAATCTCAAATAAGGGCCCCAAAATACAATTTCAACAAATTAAAGTACATATTTAGTAGATTATGACATATTGTGCAAGGTATTAGCTGATACTAGTGTGTGAGATGTATATAAATTAAAAAGCACGGAAAAATCTTGTATCATACTACGTTTATTGAATTTATTTGGATTAAAATGTTTTGATTTTTAATTAATTTAATAACACCATTTTTCTATCAAAATTGATGTGTAGGCATGACAAGAATTGGTTTTCATCTGAGGAGAACCTAATTCATAAAAATTTACTTAGTGTGTCTTCTAATTTGTTGAAATTGTGTTTTGAAGCCCTTATTTGAGATTTTTATGAAAGTTCGGGCCCTTATTTGAGATTACAGCCAAAAAAAATTTCCCATCCAAAGATATTACTACTATTCAATTATTATTATTACACATATATCATCTTTGCAAGAGTTGAAGCGATAAAGAAAGAAAGAAAGAAAGAAAGAAAAACACGAAGGAAGAAAAGTGAATTGATTACGTTATTACGTTACACTAAAATAAAAAGTTAATCCCCAACAAGAAGGCCCACATGCTAAGTGAAAAACAGACTCTGAACCAACCGTCCAATTCTCACCATGAAACGTGGGCGGTATCGATCGACCAAAAATAAAGCTAGGGCAGATCACATATCATCATCATCAACTTACCCACAGGAAAGAGTTCGTGGGCTTTCTTTATAAATAAACCCGTCCCCACTCTCTCTAAAGGAAATTTTTTGGAGTTCACCTGAGCCATGGCCAAGCCTCGAAAGCCCAAGCCGGAAGACCCCAAGCCAGCTAATTCCGGCGCCGTCGTCCGCCATCAGAAGCTCTGTCTCTCAATTGACACGAACTTCCGTCGCATCTACGGGTAATTCTTGTTTAATTTCACTTTCCCCTTTCCCGACACTCTATGGATGGAAATGCGTTAGTTGTTTTTGTTTAGTTTAAAACGGTTGTTGTTTCGGGTTGGTTTTCAGTTACACTGAGTTGGAAATCGAGGTGCCTGATATCGGATTCGTTGGATTATTTGCGGAGAATTTAGGGATTGAGAGTGTGCTTGTGGACGGGGACCCGGCGGAGTTCGAGTATTACCCGCATCATCAGGCTGCTATTAGTGAAAAGCTGTGGGCTTCCGCCTTGTCTTCTGCGAGTTCAGCCGCCGATGCTGCTGCTGCTGCTTATGTTAGGGCGCTGGAGGCAGAACTGGTTCCCAATTTGCTTATTAATTGTTGCAATAAGATGCCCATTGAACAAATTAATACGGAGAATAATGGACTCCAATCTTCTGCTGAAGTCAAGCAGGTTACAGTTGGCTTTTTCAGTTGCAATGTTGCATGTAAAATGGTGGCATTTTAAGCTTTTAATCTACTGATGGCTTGTTAGGTTCGGTCTTTGGTTTCCATTTCTCGAAATATATGTGAAAACACAGTAAAAATGAGGAGAAAGAATCTTTTCTTTGAAGATGGTAGAAAGGGATAAATGGCTAAAAATGTTGAGTCCATGTGTGTATAATTGTTGTATATAAGTATGTATTTTCTTCTAACTAACAGTCTTTACTTGTTGAATTACATTTTTTTAGAAAAAATCAATTAATGTAATTGATAATGTAAAAACCAAATGATACCTTAAAAAGAGTTTTGGGTGATAAATCCTATGTATTGAGTTTGGTGTGATGAGGTTTATGGGTATCCCGGTTTCTCATGTAGGTTGGTCTTGGGTGCAGAATGTGAAATCAGTTCGTGTTAACTATTGGGTAGAGAAAATGGAGACAGGGATCCATTTTGAGGATAATGTGGTACATACTGATAACCAGATAAGGCGTGCTCGATGCTGGTTTCCTTGTATCGATGAGAATAATCAGCGGTGCTGGTATGGGATTGTATTCTTTCTTTCTTGTAGCAATTTGTCATTATTTGCTTTTTACAGTTTCTATGTATGATTTGTTCAGTTACGATCTGGAGTTCACTGTTGCCCACAATCTTGTGGCTGTCAGCAATGGGAGCTTACTATATCAGGTGAGACAACTGTGATGGGAAAAATACCTAGTGGACATCTAGGTTCTAACTCTGCCAAAAATTTTAGGACATGCATGTAGTTTTGATTTGCATTGTAAGCTTTCAGACAAAGTTCCATGGAAGCATTAGAGAAGTACACCCTGACTTAGTAACGTTTGCAGGTCAAAACTTTTTTGATGAGTGTTCATGAACAACAAATGTGACATTTAGTTTGGAAAAGACGTTGTAAAGGAATCAAGATTAATATTTCCTAAGGAAATTTCTTACAAAACATATTAAAGTGTTAGATATAACATGAGTATGAAAAAGAAGAAAGGTTAATATAAAATCCGTCTCATTCCAAATGTCCCCAATTTGATTGGCAACAACATAAGATGCATCTGCCCCATGGGATTATGGGTAGAATTGGAGGAGACTATTGATGAGCTAATTGTCTTCATATTATCTTGTTTGAGTCCTGCATAATAAAGATGCTGTCATCTTATTACATGATATTATTTGTCTAAGATTTATCTAATCGTTTTCTCTTCATAGCTTATATAATCCTGTCCTTTAGTATGTGTAAATTAACTAATTCTTTAAAATGAAGTAAAGAGGTTATGTTATCCAATTCTAATTTATGCACCAAATGAACACCCTACCCATTTCAATCAATGTAGATTCTCTTTGTTGGAATAAATGGCTATGCTCATACTCATGATCTAATAATGATCAAACAAATAAATTCCCATTCGTACACCCAAGCTGGTTCTAGGTTGGTGCATATTTTGCGGGGATAGCTCAGTTGGGAGAGCATCAGAGTGAATATCTGAAGGTCGCGTGTTCAATCCACGCTCACCGCTGGCATCCTTGGGATTGAGGCTTGGAGTTGACTATTAGTTGGGAGATTGGTCAAGCACTACTCGGTGAGGTGGAATATTCCATTTTTAGGAGAGGTCAACTGTAGCTTAAGGCTCAAAGTGATACCTACAATTGAGGTGTCACACCTTTAAAAGATAAAATTGATAAAACTACTGAACAAATTAGTGCTGGCTGGGTTGACTTAAATAGGTTTGGTTGTGTTCTGTGACTATATTTCATTGAGATTGTGGATGTGTTCTATGTTTCCCCTTTTAGCTCAGCAATAGTATGTTGCTTGTTGATGAAAGATGAAATGTGTTAAAATGTACCAGTATTATCAATATAAGGTGAAAAATTATTCATATGGTGGTGATTTTAGCTTATGTGATGCGATGAGAGAAAAGCCTGTCTTATGTTAGGGATTTTGAGGGGGCTGTATTATTATGGCTTTTGTTTAATCTTTTTGGAGCATCAATTGTAGGCTAATTATGATCATCTGTCTGAGAAAAGCTCAAAGAAATCAATTGCAAATAAAGCAATTTTCCTGATTAGTTTATAGAATAAGAAAATTCTTAATTTAAGTACAGTTACATGTTAGAAGCAGAAACCTAATGTGAAGTTTATTTTATGAGTACCCTTTCAGCAGAAGCCCCATTCCAGGTATTCTGTTTGTGGTGACTAAAAATTTTTGCTGAGTTAGGTGTTGGATCTGTAAAATCCTGTAAGGGTGGTAAATTTAATTTAAAATGGAGAAAACTGGATATTGTCCTGCAACTGCAGAAGTATGATATACGGTACAAGTTAATGGCAGTGTGTTCCAGATCCCCTAGTTAGCTTGCTCTTAGCTTACCTTCTTGACAGTTGTCTTCATTTTTAATTCAAACAGTAATTTCCTAAAGTTATATAGTTCCTTTTACTGGCTGACTTCTCGAAAGAACCTATTTATTCCTCTGCCTTAAGTTCCTTTGTCTGGGGTTGCACTAGTACAGCTGAATAATGTTTCTTAATTTTGTTAACTCAAGGTTCTGAATTTCATGAGTTATGATGGTTAGTATAGCATTCTTCATGATATCTTTGTCTTATAAACTGAAGTGTTGTAGCATTCAACCAAGATTTTGCTGAACTTGATTTGCTTTTGGTAATATGAGGCTTCTGGTATATAAGTTGTTCTTTTCTTTTTTGGTTTTCCAGGTTTTAAGTAAAGATGACCCACCTCGCAAGACATATGTCTACAGATTAGATGTTCCTGTCACTGCTCAATGGATATCTTTGGCAGTTGGACCATTTGAAATCTTCCCTGATCAGCATAATGGTCTTATTTCACACATGTGTTTACCTCCTGATTTGCCGAAGCTACGGAACACGGTGGAGTTTTTCCATTGTGCATTTAGGTTTTCATCTTTGACAGAACGACTTCTGTATTAAAATAAGTCATTTCCTTCTATTAAGATATGTACATTTAAGTTTCTAATTTACGCTGTTTATGTGGTTGTTCACACTATACTTTTTGCAGTGAGTATGAGCAGTATCTTGATGCAAAATTTCCGTTTGGATCATACAAGCAAGTGTTTTTAGCTCCTGAGATGGCGATATCGTCCTCAACTTTTGGAGCCTCCTTGAGCATTGTCAGTTCTCAAGTTTTATTTGATGAGAAGGTCATTGATCAGGTTTGTTCATTGCTTCAACATTCTCGACGGCCCATGAGTTTATCCATAAATATAGAGCCTTTTTTTTGGCGGTTTATGACACAAAATAGGTTCATACCATGACATAAAGCAAATACTGTTAGCAGTCTAAATAAATTTGATTAGAACTGCTTGTTCTATGTTGAGTATAAGGTTGCATGTGATAGAATATCTAACATGAACTTTCAACATATTTTTGTTAATTAAGAACCTTCCAGTCTATCAACTTTCACTCTCACATCACATTAGAAGCCCACTGTATGCTTGTCTGTTGGAATGTGTGTTTTCATTTGCTTCCCATCTTAAAAAAAAGAAAAAAGAAAAAAAAAAACCCACCCTATCTGCCGACCCTGAAAATAGAAGGGAAAAAAATGAGAAAAGAAAACCATTTTTCCTTGAAAGAAACTAATTACCATCATACTGTGAGGGAAGTTGTATCACTTTAAATTGTTCGTTGCCTATGGTTTAACATTTTCCCCTCTTTTAATTATTGGTTGAGGTCAAATTAGGAAATAGGGGAATGTGTTTTTTTATTTTGACTCAGTTGTTTTATTGGCCTATATCTAAGGGGAGGATCAAATGATGTTAGTTTGTTACTTCAGATGTTTGATAATTGATATGGACTGAAATATCCGTCTTCTCGTTTATGGTTTTGCATTTCCTTCTTTATAAAAGTTCTGGTTGTTTCTGCTTTTTGTGTGTGTGTGCTGGTGTTTATTGTCTTTAGATGTTAGTTGAACTTCTTGTTCATGAACTGCAATGTATACCAGGGCTTCATTATTATGTCTTTGGCAATGTAATCGTTTCTTAAGCATTTCTTGTCCTTTCTGCTATTGTTGATAAGTAAATCTGTCACTTAACAGACAATAGAAACGTGCATCAAACTTGCTTTTGCGCTTGCAAGACAGTGGTTTGGAGTGTACATTACTCCAGAGGCATCAGATGATGGTATGTCGATGGATAATGGCTGTTTCTTTTGCTTCATTGACCAGTTAATACCAGATTCTTAATAAGCTCTAGAGGTTAGGTATCTGTTAGTGCTCATATGGCTGCTCTTTACTGTCAGAGTGGCTGCTGGAAGGCCTTGCTGGATTTTTAACAGATTTGTTTACCAAGAAATTTTTGGGAAATAACGAGGCACGATATCGAAGATACAAGGTTTGTTTCTCTATGGAAGCATTGCCACCCTCATAATATCTGTTGCCATGCAAATTTATTGTGCATCTTGTGGTTTGATGGAAATTATTTGAGATTTCTCCTGTTTTAGCTTCCTATGTGATTACTCTTGTCTGCTGGCCCTACTTTTCCTATGAAAGCATTAATGAATGTAGTTTGGATGATTTGCAATTCATGGCTGGCTCCTAAATCTGGTTCTTGCTAGTATTAGATCTGTTCCCTTATAGTTAACACACTTTACTTGTTAAGCCTACCTGAACCATAAAGTTGACTATTCATCTTGTTCCTTTTGCTTGCAATGATATTATTCCATTTCAAGAGCAAGTGCATAGTCTGTGCAATGCTGAGTAAGAATTTAAAGAAGGCAAAATGGCACAGTCTACCTTTACTAAATATGGAAAACAAGAGCGACAGGGCAGGCTCTTGTATATTCTTCTTCTGTTTTACTTAATATAGACACACACACACACACACACTATTGCCATCTTAATCGATGTAGAAGCACAAGAAGGAAGATTTGCCCCTTTTCAAATTTGGTGATTACTGGAAAGTTTATTATGTCAGTGAGTGATTGTATATAAATTGCTTAAATTAGCAATTGTTTTGATGAATAACAAGTTGTAACGGGGTTTTGGATCAAAATCCGAGATTATGGATGTTCTAAAGAAATACAAGTCTTCCTTCCCAAAGATTGCATGGGCCAGTATCCATGATTTTCTGGATTTATTTGCCTTTAGCAGCACATTGAATTCAGGTTTTGCTGATCAATGTGCTTAAGAGGTGCCAACATTGCTATCTGCAATCAGGCTCTGGTGGTTAAGGAGAGGGGTGCAGGCCTAGTCGACTCCCCTTTGTTCTGTCAATGTTCTCCTGTCACCTTGTATGTGCTTGTATATATATCTTAACAAAGTTAAAAGTAGGATTAGTAGCTGTCAATGTTGGTGACATGACAATAGGGTAGGGAATTTTGTTTCAAGCAGCAATGGGGGCTGATATTTAAAAGCTTTCTAGAATTTATCATCATTCTAATCAATTTCATGCTATGGATGGAAAGTGGCCAAAGTAATAATGTTATGAAGTGTTCTTACTATATTTTGGTTTTGTTTGCTTGTGGTTTCTAACTGTGTAGGAGATAAGCATGCAGATAATTATAATATTTGTGAAGCTTTCACATTTCCAGATGCAAAATAATGCTATTATGCTCATGTAAATATAGGCAAATTGTGCTGTTTGCAAAGCAGATGATAGTGGTGCAACATCGTTGAGTTCTTCTTTTGCTTGCAAAGACTTGTATGGAACCAATACCATTGGCTTGCATGGGAAAATACGATCATGGAAGTCTGTAAGTACTAATAATTAATTTCTTGTTGAAGATGCTATTGTTATTACGTAAATGTTTGCTACATTCTTTCAAATTTTGGCTTGGAATAATGAAATAAATAACTTTCAATAAGAGGTATGGGGTTAAGAACATAGATTTGAAAATGATTTTGGCTTCATCTAGTATTGCTTACAGTTTACTTGTTGACAAATTGCTGAAAAGTAAATATAAAAAACAAAATCGTATATGAGAATAAAAGGCTAAAGATGTTTGCTTTAATGATTAAATGGCTAGATGCAGTTATTTCATATAAGAGTAGCATCATGTATTATGATTTGTTAAACTTTTGATGTCAGAAGTGTTATCTGCCTTATTTCAGTATTGATCATTTATTTTTTTTGTTCTAGAAGCAAAAGTAACAATCAAATTTATTATAACTGGGAAAGTCATAAACGACCAAGGGAACACAAAAATGTTGTCTTTTATCATGTCCTTTTCTTTTTCTGTTGACAAAACTTTTATTTTGAAGGTGGCAATTCTTCAGATGTTGGAAAAGCAAATGGGACCTGATTTCTTCAAAAAGGTTAGTGCCTATCACCTTCACTTTTGTATTTGTAATGGTGTTGGCTGGAAACAATCATATAAAGCTCTTAGCTAGCTTCTTCTTCCATTTCCAAAATTCTTTGGTCAATGCATGTTATTTTGTTTCTGGATTGTGGATTAACTACTTTGGTTGGTTTTCTTTTATTCTTGGTATTCTTTTTTCATTCACAGATTTTGCAAGCAATAATTAATCGTGCACAAAGCACATCCTCTCCTGTGAGGACTCTTAGCACAAAAGAGGTGATTATATTACGTTACATCTCACCTTTGTATTGACTATTGATTGGCTTTTTGGCTATCAATCTTTTTGGTTGATATTCAGTTTTCTAATATATGGTTTTGTTTCTTAACATGGTGGCATGAACTAGGCTGATCCTTTTACTGGATAGGTTAGCAATAGGTTGGTATGGTTAATTCGGTTAGGTTTTAGTAATAACCTTATAAACTAGATATCTATACTATTTTAACTGAAGTTATCTATCTGGAATTTGTTGTTTGATTTGACTCCTATTATTTGATAAAAGATGGGCAAAATAGTTAGAACTTATGACTACTGTAGGGAAATAAAATAGCTATTATTGTAGGTAACAATCATGTCAAAACAATGCAAATCCCCTGTGCTCTTATCAGGACAGTGAACTTGTTAATGGGCTAATGTTGATAGCAGGATGTATTTAGTATGTTAGTTGAAACTAGATGTGGCAAGTAGGCATGTCAGGCAGGACCGCAGGATTGGTCATGGAGAAAATTGTGGTCAGAGTGATAACCAGTAAAAAGAGAAATTGGAGGAATTTGTGTTGTTAGAGGGTGAATCAAGTTAACAAGTGGGCAATTAAGTTTAACGTGGTATTGCTAGCCATGTGTCATGAATGATGACAGATGATACTCATAGTAAGTAATTGAGCCATACAGCTATAAATTATTTTAAAACAAAGTATATCTTATGATGCATATTTATATGGTGAATTTGTGAGTAAGCAAGTGTTGCTTTATTGCATAGCTTTCTTTATTTTCTTTTCGCAGTAATAAAGCTGTAAACTATTACATGCAGTTCCGGCATTTTGCTAACAAAATTGGTAATCTGGAGCGTCCATTTCTCAAAGAATTTTTTCCTCGCTGGGTGGGATCATACGGATGTCCAGTGCTTAGGTATGAATTAAGTGATACATGTGTTTTATTTGCAGTTTTTGATTCTGTCACTGGTTTCATTTGCTTAAATGTTATGTTTCTTTCTTTCCCTCAATTTGTAAGGATGGGATTTTCCTACAACAAGCGAAAAAATATCATTGAGTTGGCAGTTCTGCGGGAATGCACCGCTACAATAGATTCAAATATATCAGTTCTGAATGCTAACCCTGATTCTGATAACCGTGATGGTGATATTGGATGGCCTGGGGTTATGACCATCAGAGTTTATGAACTTGATGGTATGTCTGATCATCCAGATCTTCCAATGGCTGGAGATGCATGGCAACTACTGGAAATAGCATGCCACTCAAAGCTTGCCGCTAGACGCTATCAGAAGCCTAAAAAGGGTTCAAAACCTGATGGCTCTGATGATAATGGTGATATGCCCAATGCAGATGTGCGCTCTAGGTATTTTATTATCTCAATGTGGAGTGCGTACCTTATTCCAGAAGACCGAGTTAACACACACTTCCCTATTAAATTATTGTTTTGCAGTGTAGACTCCCCATTATTGTGGATTAGGGCAGATCCAGAGATGGAATATCTTGCTGAGATTCATTTAAATCAACCTGTGCAGATGTGGGTAAGAAAGATATCATTGTCATTTTTTTGTCATTGTCATCTTCTTGCATTACTTGGCATGAAGTTGGTGGCCTCTTCCCAGGTTGTTTTGCTTGACAGTTTCAAGCAGTTGCTGTTTCTATTTGATTTTCTTTTGGGAGAAAAATTCACATGTGTGACAACATGCAACATGCTTTTTAGTGATGAGCTTTTGCCCATACCAGTTATCTTAGATACTGTTAAGCTATTAATAACCGTTTAAAGTGTCATCAATCTCTTAATTCCATAATACATGGTTGAAGTTTATAAAACTTATATATGATTTTTTTGAATATTTTGGACATGCAAGTTCTAAACGAGGTTTGGAAGAAAATATAGCTCGGATTCATCTTTAAGCTTGTGACAAAAAAAAAACAGTTTATAGGCTAGTGGCAAAGTTGCTTGAGTGTTGTTTTTTGTAGAATGTCGTGACAAGAATAACTCTAACCTTAAATATGTTCTAATAGACCCCCAAGATAGAATATTGTCATAATCAATTCAAATCCTTAACTAACATTTTAATTCATACTTGAAATCCTTCTCTAGCCTACTGAAGCCCAAGGTGTCATCTCTGATAGATCAAATCAGATTAAAGTTCAAGTTTCTGAAAACTAATGGTTTCTTACAAAAAAAACAAGGAACCTCCTTTTCTCAAGTTTGCATTTGTTTTTCCTATTAAGTTCCCATGTGTTTTGGCTTCATCTGTTGCTGTTTGTAAGTCAGTTGTAACTATTTTTTGTTATTTATTTGACTTCAAAGTTTATAAATTTTCAGATTAATCAGTTAGAGAAAGATGAAGACGTTGTTGCTCAGTCACAAGCAATCGCAGCATTGAAATCATTACCAGAGCTCTCAATTGCTGTTGTCAATTCTCTGAACAATTTCCTTAATGACTCTAAGGTTCTTTCTGTTCTGTACTGACATGCTTGGTTATGAATTATACTTAGTGGGACTCAATCATTTAATTTTTCTTGTGGTGTCAAGGCCTTCTGGAGAGTTCGAATTGAGGCAGCATTTGCATTGGCTAGTACATCTTTAGAGGTATCAGGCCAGCACTTTGTGGAATTTATAATATTTTGTCATGAAATTTTGTTTCTTTCTGAGAAGTTATCGAAAATTAGTAGCTTTCGGAAACTCTATAGTCATTGAAATGTTTTTTGTAACTAAGCCAGGTCTTATTGAGTGTCATTAAAACTGTTAACTTGGATGTCTTTTGGAGTTGATCACATGATGTTACAAATGTTGCATAGTTTGATGTTTCTTTTGACATGTATATTTACAGTATCTCGTACATCTAATGGGCTATGTAATTGAAAGCTTGAGATTGGTCTTTTGGTTGTTGCTCAACAAGAAGATTTAGTATTACTTTGTAACAAAGATTGTTGTTATCATTTTTCTAACACTTAATGCTTTCAAACCATAAGTAACTGTGCAGTTTGACCTTTGTTTCATACTTTGCATATTTGTTGTGCTTTGTTTTTGTCTGCTTTTTCCTTTTTCTACATTTCTAATGGTTTAGAGATAGAATTTCATTTCATTTTATTGTCTTGCAGGAAAATGATTTGGCGGGTTTGAATCATCTGATTAAATTCTATAAAAAACAAAGGTTTGATGCGGACATTGGACTCCCCAAGTGAGTTTCATAACCTGCAATGTCAATTTGCAAGTGATTGTTATAATATGTGTATAAGAAGTTCCATTTCCTCTAATCTTGCCAGACCAAATGACTTCCGTGATTTTCCGGAGTACTTTGTTCTTGAGGTAATGCAATGAGGTAGGCTATGTGGTAAACTATGTACTTTATGATGTTGTATCTGTGCATAACACTATAACTTGCTCTGATGCGTCTGTTGCTTGTCAAGTTGTAACTTCTAACAATTAGCAAGTAAAATTCAAGACTATGCTAGAAATTCTTAATGTATTGAATTGGAAATGATGATGAGGTGAAAGATAGTAACATTAGTTAATTCATGCGTCTGTTGCTTGACAAGTTGTTAATTCATGCGTCTATTGCTTGACAAGTTGTTGATAAGCAAGTATAATTGAACCTATGCTATAAATTCTTAATGTATTGATTCAGAAATGATGATGAGGTAAAAGATAGTAACATTAGTTAATTCCTTTATCAATGTGGAACTTTGTCAGCTCTGTGGCTTAGAAGTGAATAATGTGTATATGGTGCATATGTTTTTTTGCCTTTTTTTTTCTTTTGAGATGTCTATGCTTCGATGCTCAAGGCTGAGTTGCTAGATATATAACAAATGCTCTATGTAGTCTGTGAGTTTCTAAAACTTTATCATTATTTTTGTTTTTAAGGCCGTTCCACGTGCTATAGCAATGGTAAGAGCTACTGACAGGAAAAGTCCAAGAGAAGCAGTTGAGTTTATCCTGCAACTTTTGAAGGTAGGAATATCCTTAGCCATCTCTTGTTTTAAAAGACATCAACAAGATTATCGAATTGCCATACAGATCAATCTTAAATTTAGCTGTATGGGAAATAGTTTCTAACGAGTACCTTTTGATAAATAGCTGCCAGTTGCTACATGATATATGATATGATAGAATGGTATTTCTTTTCTGTTGATTTGCATGGTTTAGTCTTCTAAAGAAACTAAAACAGGGAAGGAGGTGTGGCTTCCTAATTTTGCAATGGAGCACCTTTCTTTTAGTTGGTTAATTTATCGAAAGCAGAGAAGTAGAAGGGGTAGAGTGAAACTGGCAGTGTTTAGTTTGGAACTAAGTTGAGAGTCTCTAAAGAATATGAGATTTTGTTCAAAAAAATGGCTCAAGTGATTGCATATATTCACTATTTAAATTTGGTCCGAATACTAGTTTCCTTGATAGATTGATCCTAGTAAAAATTGTTTAGTATGAACAATGAGAACTGATATATTATGTGATTTTGACTGATTAGGCACCAACATTATGTTTAAATCAAGGTCATTAGTAGGGGTTTCTAAAGGAAAGTTAAAACTAATGAAGGGAAAGGAAGTGAAAAGATGTATAATTACATTAATTCCCTTTCATTATTCTTAAAATTGAAGTTAATGATAAGGGTTTGATTGTGATTTCAAAATTAAAAATGCTTTGATTATTTGCTTTCGCTTTTGAAACCCCCTGATTGTGGGTTCTGAAAAACTGAAGACATGAGGGAAAGGGAGTGATGCTCAACGACCCTTCCTTTCCATCAGTTTAATTAAAAAGGTACCCAAACAAGGGTAGGGTGTTTTTTTCTCCTACTTTCCTTTCCCTTCCCTCCCCTCAATCCAAAAACTATGAGAAGGAATATCATTATTAGATCCTACATTGACTTTTGCATCTGTCCTTGGTGACAAGTGTAAGGACAGGATTTTTCCTAACACTTTGTCATCACTGCAGCTGCATCTAAAAGTTTTCGTAAATTATTCTACGCATTCTCTACATCTAATTAACCATGTACTGCTTATTATTAATCTTTAGAATGCAGCGGAAACATTCTCAATAATCACAATTCCTTGATAGTCTAGTTTTTTTATCCTTTCATAAACTGTGATTTATTTATATTCTTCGGATCTTGTGCTTGATGCTTTACACCTTTCTTAATTCTGACATTATATTTTTCACTGCTCTGACAGTATAATGATAATAATGGGAATCCATACTCTGATGTGTTCTGGCTTGCCGCATTAGTTCAGTCAGTTGGTGAACTTGAATTTGGGCAACAGGTATGTAAATCTATTATTGAGTTACTGTACTTTTTGGTTTACAATCTTGTTAATATTGTGGGTTTTCCATCCGTAAGTACCTGTTAATGTGATTCTTGTTCTCTTTCTACAATATTAAAAGATAATGACTTGACTAACTTGTGCCTTTGTTGCTCCTGCCTGGTTTTCTTCCCCTTGGTTAGGTTCCCAAAATTAGGAAAATCTCTAGCAATTCATGACATGACCTCACTGCATCATCATCAGCATGCCTCTCTGCTCTTTCTTCAGCTCATGCTTATATACATGCATGTGCGATTGAGAGATGCATGCAAATCTTTGAAAAATTCATAACACTTAGTTGATACTAGTTTCTTATTTCTTCGTTTTCCTCTGGTTCTACTGCTACTTGGTTTTCTTAAGCTTAAATTTCTTACTATGATATTTCATCTCCTTTTTTTTTTTTTTCTGTTTTTCAATTTCTTTTTGGCTTATAAAGTCTGTCATGAATAAGGAATTCTTATATAAAGAACGTAGATGGTAAATTCTAAGACAGCAAGTGGTACAAGCTTTTGGTTTTTACTTTTATTTTGATCAGAGAGATCAAGCATCTTTAACATTGTTCTAGGTTTTGGTTTTGATCATGTGTCACCTTTGTCATTTTCAGAACATTCATGTGAAGGGTAACATGTCTACTTTTCTTGCATTTTTTTTTTTTGTTCTATGGCAGAGTATTTTCCTTTTATCTTCTCTTCTCAAGCGAATCGATCGGCTTTTGCAATTTGACAGGTGCTAATTCTCTTCTTATCCCTTCCAAATAATCTTTTTTGATGATTATTCACTTGTAGTTAGAAATACTATTCTTGCATACCAGGTTGATGCCTAGTTACAACGGGATACTGACAATAAGCTGCATCCGGACATTGGCACAAATTGCGTTAAAGCTTTCTGGATTTATCCATCTGGTGTGTTTTTCTCTGGTACCTCATCTAACAATTTCCTGGTTTGCGTCATGATGATTTAATATTAATTTTGCAATTCCCTACAGGATCATGTCTTTGATTTAATTAAACCATTTCGTGAGTTTAAAACAATCTGGCAAGTCCGAATAGAAGCAAGCAGATCGCTCCTTGATCTTGAGTTCCACTACAATGGCATCGATGCTGCATTGTTGTTGTTTATTAAATATGTAGAGGAAGAGCCATCTTTAAGAGGTCCCCTTCTATAATAAAATCTGAGTTTCTGTTTTTGGGACTTCTTATGATGTTATCTTGGTAACAATATACTTGATCTTTGTATTCATTTAAAATTTGATGTTGCTATACATTCTTTGATTGCAGGGCAACTAAAGTTGGCTGTGCATGCTATGCGACTATGTCAGATACCAGGTGCCTCAGGTTATAATGATGACATTAAGGCGATAACTCTTCTAGGTTTGCTTCAGCTTTTGGAAAGCCGCACAGCATTCAATAATGTATTTCTCCGTCACTACTTGTTCTGCATTCTACAAGTCCTTGCTCGGAGGTCGGTATGCATAATCTTTTGCCTCTTTAGGATTAAAATTTACTTTGTTATGTAGTTGCTTCATATCTATTTTGATGAAATTGCTAGGAGGGAGAATGCATCTGAAGACTGAAAGCATATATTTTCTTACAATTATGAGTTCTTTTGTCCTTTCCTTTCACTACTTGCTAGTTGCTTGCTTTACTAGATTTCTGTTATTTGGTATCGAGTCAATTTTACCTTGTTGGAGTCAGGACAGGGGTGGTGGTTAAATCATTAGTTGATTCCACATGGTATGTGATTTTCCTTGGGTTAAGGAGGTCAAAGTGGGTTCTATTTACTAAGTGACATGAGACATGATTGATATGAGCATCGGGGAGCTTGTATAACTAATTCTTTTCTTTCTTTCTTACTTTCTTCTTCTTCTTCTTCTTCTTTTCTTTTCCTTTTTGGCCATAAAATTCTTTTCTTTCTTTATAACTGCTATGTTTTACATTTTATAGCCCAATGTGCTTGCACCAGTTATTTTCTTTAGGTACTATTGAATTTGATGTTGGTGTGAGCACATTGCTGCTTCTATTTTAATTAAGGAGAAATTTGTGTTTGAAACTTATAATTTTCTTCTAAGTTCAATATATCTGTCTTATTTTAGAAACAATTTTTTGTAATATAATATTGAGCTTTCATTTTCAGGGCCCCAACACTTTATGGAGTACCTAAAGAAAAGTTAGTGCCAATGGGTGGTTTTGAGATTTGCAATGAGCACAAGAACAATTTTGCAGCTCTTATTGCAGAAATAAAGCCTCCTGAACCTCCCATGGAGGATGCAAACATTTTGCACGATTATGTGACCATTGCTGAAGCTCCAAAAGAGGTGGAGAACACCAACTTTTTGCATGGCAATATCGCCATTCCTGAAGCTCCAAAGGAGGTGGACAATGCAATTCTTTTGAATGATAATTTGGCCATTCCTGAAGCTCCAAAAGAGGTGGACACCGTTTCCAACAGTCTTGAGAAGAAGACAACTGTTTCCAACAGTCATGAGAAGAATACAACTATTTCCAACAGTCATGAGAAGAACACAACTATTTCCAACAGTCATGAGAAGAACACGGCGGTTTCCAACAGTTATGAGAGGAAGACAACTATTTCCAACAGTCACGAGAGGAAGGTTGTAAAAATTAGGGTCAAGAAGTCTGCTACAACCAGTAAAGCAGAGGAAGGTGACAATGTTACCATTGAAAGATCACAAGGCAGGCATATTGATGCTGATCGGGCTGCCACCAGTTCAGTTTCGGTGGATGCACCCCAAAGAAATTCAGCTGAGGCTGTGAGCATTAGCAATCAGAACATTGAAGAAGTCAACTCGTTTCATGATCATGGCTCTCGTATTACTGCTAGCATTGGGAGTGCAAAAATTGCAAGTGAAGGTGACAACTTTGGTAAGGAACTTCAGTGTACTGCTGATTCCGGTAATATTTCTGTGCACCCTCAGCCAGATGAACCATCATCTCCTAGCATCATTCAAGATAACTACATGGAAGCTGAAGCGCAAAAATATGTAAGTCTTCAAAGTTTATCAGTCTCAAGACCCGATGGTGGTTCATTGGCACCTATGGATTCTCCAAACCATGGGAAGGAGAAAAAGAAGAAGGATAAGAAAGACAAGGAAAAGAAGAAGAAAGACAAGGAAAAGAAACGAAAGCGGGAAGATCATAAGGGACACCGAGATGATCCTGAGTATCTAGAGAAGAAGCGATTAAAAAAGGAGAGAAAACAAAAGGAAAAGGAGATGGCGAAGCTGCTGAGTGAAGCGAAGACACCTTCAGCAGAGTTAAGAGGTAAGCAAGTGGAGAAGAAATCTTTGATCTTACCTCTTAAGAAACCGGAATCGGATATGAAGTCAGCAACTGTGAAATTGAAACCAAGTGAACCCCCCAAAGTAGAAATAACAAAGGTGGAGACCAAGACCGAGCCAACTAAAGAAGGTACTTCAGCGCCTCCTAAATTCCGAATTAAAATTAAAAATAAGCCACTGAATAAATCATAAGTCATAGTTCAATTTGTTGATCATCATTAACATTTACTGGAACGATGGTTCCATCATTTTTTCGACCATCATCTTCAGTAAAATTGTGTGTAGACGTTTAGTTCTAATGTGAAGCATCTTATAGATTGATTCAATAAAAAAAAAAAAAAAATCTCTACTCTTTCGTTCCTCTTTTTATTTTCTTCTCGTCGTAGATTTTTTGAAATAAGAGATGATGGAGAAATTATGGTGACACTTTTCAGATGGAAGTAAAATTAGTATGAAGAGTTGGAAATGTCATTCCCTTCTTGTAGAGATTACAATTTAGTGATTTACGGCTCTAATTAACACAATAAACTTCTAAAAGTTTTTAACTGGCAGAGCTATTGAAAGTTTATGTTAATAATGAGAGCTGTTAGTCAATTCTCTTTGAGCTTTGCTCTCTTACTAGTTACTGCAATCCAAAGACTTTGAATGTAAACTTTACATTTTGAGAATAGTGATCGGATAACCAATTACCATTTTTGGGGATAGCAAAAGCCACCGTTTGATAGTGTACGGAATGGTATGGTATGAGTATGACGAAAGATGGATTCTGCATTCTGAATTTAAGATCTGGGGCTTATTTATGGTCTGCGAAAAAAGATACATATAGTCAAAAAGGGCCGCTGTGCCATTCTATTGCTACTATTTTTTTTTTCTTCTTTTTTCCTTTTTAAACAGCTATTGATGTATTCATTTCATTGTGGTCACACTAGAAATCTATGTATAAAATTCATTAAATCAATTTGATATATTAAATTTTGGATGTGGGTAATGGCCTATCATCAATAGGGTTCGCATTGAATGAATTCATCCTGTCTCTGCAAGAAAGAGACCTATAAGGCATTATCAAGAATGAAATCAATCGCAAGGTTTATATTGATGGTTGCTCATCAATAATATATATTTTGATGCATGTTAGAGACTTACTATATGCTACAGTCTTAATATGAAATAACCTTGTAGTTTAGTTCAATTGGAATCCAAAGATTACGAAAGTAGACCTAGACGACAAGTGATATAGGGTTGATGGAATGCAGAAAAGGTGGGTTAGGATTTTTTTTTTTTTTTTTTTAAAGAAAAGGAAAATGGGTTAATTACTCATCAAATCATCCATCACACTAATGCACGTCATATGTATGGGGCTGTTTGTTTTGGGGTAAGTGAAAATATGGCTAGGTATGTACTGGAAATCGGTAAATATGATCACGTTATGATCATGTTTTGCCACTGTAACGGTGGTTATATGATATACCCACATCCTGCAGTAGACTCCACGCATGGGTATTAGGATATCCACTTTTAAAAGAGTATTCTACTCACCCGGATATTTCACTTATTAAGTGAAATACCTGATCATCTCCTCCTGCATTGGTATATCCCATTACCTCGAAACAAACGGCCCCTATAAGTAATTATAAGGGTAGGTTTATGTTGTATGTTGATGAATGGGAATGTAAGGATTGAAATTGAAAATTTCCACAGCTAGAATATTCTTAGCTTTTATGTGCAGAGTGGGTAAGAGATTTTGTTGTCTCTTGGTATGTACTATACTTTGAAACATATATAAAATTAAAAGGCTTCTTTTCTCATATTCCTAACCAATGGAAGAGCAGATCCAGCTGACTTTTCATCAAACATATATACAATACAAAACTGGCAAATTATACAATACACCGGCGGTGGAATTTAGCAGACTATACAAACGGGTCCTGAAGGATGATATGTGTCCTCTAGGGACTAGATTGAAATATTTAAAACTTAATTAATTCAAAAAATGGACATGTGTCAACTCCACAACCCGCTTGTGGAATCCAAAATTTACACCGCCGGTGTATTGTATAATTTGCCATTTATATATATATTGATTGATTTGCAGACTAGACTAGAGGCTACATCCGGAGATATTGTCTCAAATCCGAACCATTTTCATAACTCATACACATATATAATTCAATTTTATTTATCCATTTTATTTTTACTTTAATAATGACAAATTCAAAATTGTCTTTTCTGCTGTTTGATGAACAATTGGACAATTGGACATGGCCAATAATTTAATAAAAATTATAAAGACTACTTAGACATGCCTACTAGACACTAGCCCTTATAGCTTATAAACTTGTTTTTAAGTTTTTTTACAACTAAAATTTCTTTTAGAACATATGTTCCATAAACTATAGAAGTTAATTAATCTTCAAATTTCGTAATAATAGTATAAGTCTAGATGCTACTCATCGTTTTTTCTATGATCTTTTTGATCATCATTTAACCAAATCCAAAAAAAAAAAAAAGGAAGAAGTCGTTTATTAACTAGAAGGCTATCATATATAGACCATCAAAGCTATATGTAAAGAAAACAGATACCTAAACTTTGATTTCTTTCAAAAAAAAAAAAAAAAGACTTTTTAAAAATTTGACCGAAGAGCTGGAACCTAAATTATAAAGCATGCAGGCTTAGCTCCACTATTCTCTTACTTCTTCAACGTATATGTGTCCCTTTTGCCGTCTTGTGGTTTATATCTCTGCAAAAACCCTAATTTCCTCCCTCTCTTTCTGCAACTTTTCTTGTTTTTAAAGAAATTACCCGTTTTCAAGTTATTTCTTCTTTTCTAGTATTTTCTAACTATTAATATCTATATGTATGTATATATATATGATCTCTATCTCTCTTTTCTTTCTCCCCTTTTGTTTCTGTTTGTTTCTTTTTTTCTTTTTTTTCTCACTAACAAAATTTTGCTAGATTTAGGTACTTGGGATTTCCTCTCTCTTTTCTTGAATTCTTTAGTGAGTTGTAATTATTAATTTTAAGTTTTGTTTTGCCAAAAAGCTTTGCGAGTGATGGAAGGTACGTTGCTGAAGAATTTATGGTAATTAATTATTTGCATGAATTATGTTAACATATAATATAATTTTGAATTTATATATGTAGATATATAAACTTCTCATTTAATTACTTGTATGTATATATTGAATCTTAATTTCTATATCTTCTTTTGTCTTTTAATTTTCAGTTAATCCATATATATATATATAAGCTGAGGGATTCCTCACTTTCACCTTCATGGCTTGGGCGGTAAGTTGATAATCAATTGCCTCTCGAATGACTATATAATTCCTTCAATCTCAAGTCAACAAATAATTAACCCTTACTTTTGTTTTTAGTATATATATAGGAATAGAAATATTTAGAATGATATATATCCAGTATTCTATTAGAGGGAAATAAGAGATAAATTCTGTTATATATATATTCCACCTATACTCTCTCTATGTACTCTTTTCTGTTTCATCATCAAATCATCTGTTTTAAGTTGTTAAATGTGGAAATTAATAGGTACTCTTCTTTTCTTGAATCCCCCCAATGATCTTACACTCCCACACCCTAAACCCAAATAATAAATTGTTTGAATTCATTTTTAAGTACTGCTTCTTTTAAAGAATTAATAATAATTTTTAGTTAAAATATTGTTAATTAATTTACCCAAATATAATTGAAATAAGAAGAATGTACAACTTGGTTGCTTTGGAAAAAATTTGTCACGGTTAAACCAATAATTTTTATGTACAGTATATGATGTAAAAAATTATAGTCATATATAAAACAACATAAAATTATATCATATCATCCACTGTTCCACCAAAAAAAATTATATCATCTACTGATTTTTTTATTTTTTATTTTTGCTAGTAAGAAACAAAAGGAAATTACATTTACATCATCTACTGATAGGGGATACACAAATGAGGTTAAAGAGTTGACATGTGTACCATTAATTTAAAAAAATAATTTTGAATATTATACATATGAATAATTAAGAAATGAGGTATGTGACATTTTCTCCATCCTGCTTGTAAAGTTTAAGAACCCTTATGATCATGTACAAATAATTATCCATAAAAAACTCTCTACACGCAATATTACTCTTAAAAGTAGTAAATGATTTGTTGTTTATTCACCTGTGTATGGGATTATGAATTGAGTTGGCCGGGTTAGGTTTGTTTTGTACTAGAATATATATTTTATGTCCAGGGCCCATATTAGGAACCGTCTATATATATAATATATTATCACTATTTTTATAAATTTATTATCAAAAGTCAAAACAATATAAAATTATCACAATAATTATTTTAGATTAATATTTTAATTTCAAACCTCAAAAAAATTAATTTCAATATATTTTATAACTAAAATTAAATAAAAAGTTAAGTTTTAATCATATATATCTAACTAAAATAAACAACAATTGGGTTGATCGGGTTGAGTCTAGTCTTAAAATTCTTGTCTAAGATATAACACTAACGCATTTGGACGCAACTAAGTATGGAAGAAGATCCGACTCTTGAACATGTTATAAGTATTCACATGATAGAAGGCTTCTAATTAATAATAAATTAGTAAATTAATTACTTTTTTTAACAAAGTAATTAGTTACTTTATAATTTGATTGATGAGTGCACTGGATGGGTAAATAAAATTATGAAGATTATGAAATTAAATTTTCACAAGTTACAAATACAATACTAAGATAAGGTCAAAGAAAGAAGCTCCTTCAACTTGAAAGAAAAACAAAAAGAGGAAGAAAGAAAAGGACAAGGAACGACAATGTAGCTTTTCTTCTCTATTAGAGAAGTGAGAGTGACTGACTCAATCTGTTCTTTTTTTTTTTTAATACTACTAATTATTACTTCAATAATAATATTAACTAATAAATATATTAGTAAAATTATTACTTCAATCATTGATTATATCACATGAGACTTACGTGAATTTTACTTACAATGTGCTAATTTTATATTTAAATTACTCTATTATTAGATTAGATTAGATTAGATTAGATATAATTTGGACCCCTCCACGGAAATAATCAATTGGTTTAATTTGGACTGTTTCTTAAATTTTAACATGATAATAATATATATATCAGAATTAGGCATTGTTATGTCCATTCTATAATATTGTCTATTATTGTCACATAATTACCCCTTCCACAATTCAAAAGGATAATTTTTTTTTTGAACAATTCAAGGATAATTTAAAATATAAATTGAACCCTATAACAAATTAGTTTTTTTTTTCTCTAAAACATATTATGCTCTAACTTTTGAATTAACCCCAACCCATCATCTAAATATACCGTACTTATATTAGTATTCCTATTTCTTTTACAGATATATATATGGATGGATATGGATATAACATCAACAGTGTTATTAGACATGTAACGTTTTGAAGTAATTAGGAAAAAAAAAACATAAAGGGATCATTTGAATAAAACAATGACGAAATCAGTCATTTCATAATCTTCTCTGACAGAAGCTATGTAATCTTAACAGAGGTTTAGGAATTGGAGCATACCCCTACCTGCTCTTTTCAACATTTTTGCTTTTAATTTCAACAAGGTACATCTATATGCTTCCCTCTTTTACTGTTCTAATTGGTTGTGAATTTAATATATTTTTCTCAATTTTACTAGTCAATGCCAATCTTTACATCATGTGATCAGATTTGATAGTATACTATACACACACATAGCTATATGGGAATGGTGCCCGTAGAGATTATCTATTCCAGTAGAGTTTCATCTCTTTTTTGTATTTTATTGAGTATGAATTGAAAGTTGGTTTGTTTGATCTCAAATTGTAGTGCTGATCTCTGTAATTATGCCTATGCTAATTTTCATATTTTGGACAAAACATCAACTGCTCAAGCAAGCAACATTATTATTAAATTGTCAATTCAATCTGACAGAGGCTTTGGGTAAAACGAAACAAGGCTTTTCCCAGTTGACAAATAGATTAGTATATATGTTAGCAGAAACATCATAGTTTTGTTTTTTTTAGATGCAAAATCCAAGCCAAACAGCTTGATGTTCGTTATGGAAACAGGGCCTCCATTTCTCCCAATTAATCATGTGCTAGCTGAGGGTAGCATGTTTTGCCACTGCTTGGCACCTAATTAGGCCCAGTATATGTATGTATAATTACCTGAGAAGAAAAATTAACATGTCCAATATGTTTGACATAATCTTATGTTGATCAAAATGATCAGTTTCTAATTCACAGTTTTAATGCAATATTTTACTTCCTAAAATTGTGCTCTATAACTTGTCAAAATATCTGCCTGGACAATTGGTCACTCAAAATTAACAAGGAAGAATAGGAAATCCGGGTTTATGAAATTGTGTGAATTCAATTGCTGATATATAACTAGGCTATATAGTAAGTTAAGAGATACTGGATTAGATATATCATTCTCCTCTGGTTCTGATCAGTCATCATCATCAGTTTTTGTCTAAATAATGTTGAAAAGACAATATACCTAACTATTCTGAATTAAGTACTTGGAAGCCAGAAGAAGGGGCTTTGCAAGAAGCCCCTGGCTTGTCCAGAAGGTGTCTCCAAAATCTTAAGGAAAGTTTTATAGTTTCCTTCAAATAGTTTTTGTATAAAGTACTTGCTGCTGTTGGGTACGTATAGGATGCTGTAGGGATGTGTACATGTAGGAAAGCCTGCTTGTTTTATATTCTTTTGCTACAAAGATATCTAATTATAATAGTACCATATTGATCCATATTCTTTTCTGCACCAGCTGTTTGTCTTGTTTTTCCTCTCTCTTAACCTTGATTTCTGAAGATTAAGTACTTGCTATGGCTTGATACTGCTATTTCTCATGCTTGATTAATTGCAGTGACCAGGACTTATACTGATCTATCACTGTACAAAGTCTGATTGATTCCTTGAAAGAATATAGTCCTTCCCTTAAATTAATCACATACTTCATATGAAGGTAGTTGGAAGGAGGGAAATTAATGCTATGCTTCATATAAACAAAAGGAATCAGCTAGGAAGCAGATGTTAAACCACTGTGTTTTAATTAGATTTATGTGTGCTTTTTAAAAGTAGTCAACTTGATGTTACATGCCTTCCAAAAGTTTTTAACTGATAGATTGTCCACTACATCATGGGAGGAACATCCTTGATTAATTAGTATCCTTATAGGCCCAAATTGATCTTGAACTGAATTCAATAACTAAGTGAAATTGATATTTAAAAAGGCTCTCCATTTGGACTTCATATATATTATATATATACTATCATAACTTTAATTTAAACTTAAGAAATCTTAATTTGTTGAGTTAAACGAAATTTCATTGTAATTAGGGCAATGCGAAATCTTGGAACCTCGAGGTCTCAGCTTTGTAATTCGTCAATATAGGTATGATCTAAACTTTATGTTGGAGTTTTTGTGGTGTTTGTACTATTTTGCTTGTTTTCAAATGTTTATACTAATTTGTTTCGAGATTGGGGTATTTTTGGGTCTAGATTTAGGTTCCAAATTTGGAAATCTCCTATCTAAAACTTTCATTCTTCTTCCCGTTTGATAGTTTCAAGTAGTTAGTTGCATGAAAATGTGATGATGAGTCGTCCCCATTAAAGTCTTTCAGTCCGTTAATTGGTAATGCAAATGGCTGCTGGGAAATTCTGCAATTATAATATTCTTGGGGATGATGGATCTAGGTCGCTAAATCTAGCTAGTTTACAATATAAATTAAATGACAACATTTTTTATGAGTGTGAGATTGATTCTTGTTCAGTTTAATGTTAAACTTCAAGCTCAAATCCAAGTTGTTAGGTGTTTCTTATAAGTAGTGGACCCTGTTGAACCTTTTGCTATAGGTACTTAAACTTTTCTTATTGTTTTCCAATTTTTGATAAGACATCATGATCAAACATGTTTAATTTATAGCACCCAGAAGAAATGCATAGTTCAAATTCATTATTGTGTCCTCCTAATTACGTGTGGGAAATTTGAATTTAATTAGGAGTTTGCTCAATGTTTTGATTAATGTACTTGAGTGACTTTATGTCTTTTTTTTTGTTTTAGTTCTTTTAAAAGCTAGTTATGTAAGTTCATAATAGGGTTGGTATTGCTTGTAATGAAACTACATTTTCTAATCTAAAAGGATATGGTCACATCTCCTATCTTAAGTAAGAATCAACTATGCCATTCATTTTGGTGATACACTTTTAGTAATGTTTGCTCAACACAAGTAATATTATCAACCCTTGGAATAAGATTTGGAAGAGAAAATCATCAGACTTAAGTCTTGACAAATTTAGATGAAATCTACACTCTGCAGGGTGTGTGATTTCTGTTTTTACTTTCAATTTATCCCCTTTTCTTGGCTCATCAATTTGGTTTTGGTAAAGGGAAAAGTACACCCTTAACTTATGGCTTTTTGAGATTTCCATTTATATATTGTTTTCCTGAGATAGTATAAGCCAATATGAAGTACTCCTAGTGAGACATTTCTCTCATATATATTCTGAAATATCTTAGAGCTCATGATTCTTATATTTAATATACTTTCCTGTTGTCGATTTTGCAATATAGAAGCATATTATATTTATGAGAAATGATACAAGCTAGTGTAAAGCAGAGAACAACATATATATTTTTCATATAGCTGCAATAGCATGTAGCTATTTCAATGGCTCTGGCTTGGGCTCTTAACACCTCTCTAATCAGCTTAGGAAACAACTGATCCTAAAATTAACAGAAAAAGTGAAATTTTGGAATCCTTAAATATTACCAAATCATTATTGGAATCATGTGGAGTAGCTGCTAACTTTCTATTATCTGATATTTTTCTTATGATGTTTGGGAAGTTGGGGCTAGCTCTTCCTTATTGGCTGCTTGCCTGCTCTCAGCCCGGATTCCTGATTTCTGTATTTAGGCCAGAATTCACAAAACCCAGTTTTCTCCCCTCAATTTTTTTTTTTTCTCAGGAAACAAATGTTATATATGAAGCCTAATTATGGAGCATTTAAAACCAATTACTTAAAATGTTGACCTAACATTGCTACTAAAACAGCTGATATATATGTAATGGTTCTTAGAATCTAAATGAAAGTACTCGTGCAAGTGCAAACTGAAGGAATCATTAATTGCACTTCCAACTTTGGAGTGTAACATCAAATTTATTATACAAGTAAGATGAGATGGATAACAAATTGCATGTGAACTTGTCTGAAAAATATCATAGATGCTCCTTTGTGGTTTGTGGTATATGATGAGCTTGCGGCCTCATTACCCTTTTATTCCATCAACCAACATTTATAACCTCAAAAAAACTTAGATAAGACTATTTTTGCGTATTTTTTAAAGAAAGAGATTCGAACTTACTTTTTTCTGAATGCAATAGATATAACTGTTCATTGGTTTAGATGTCTATGCGTGCTCAGATAAGATGGTTAATTGAGTAAGTTCATTGAATATAGAATTTTGTGGTCCTGCCTAGAAGTAGATGAGCTGCTAGGTAAGTAAAGAAAACACTAATGAGACAGAAAAGGGAAAATTCAGTGCAGATTGAAAGGGGGTAAGGTAAGGGTAAGGGCATTTTGCTTGAACCAATGGCAAAGTGCAATTATTTTGCTTGCACTAATAATGGGTTACATGCACCCACCCTAAAAGAAATCAAATGAGTGTCATTTTTCTTTTCCTTATATATATATTCATTTTCTCTTCCAAGAATTTTTTTTTTTTTTTTTAAAAGAAGTTTTTGAGATAAGTGTTTATTGGTACTTGCTCAAGTGAGATACTATATATGTAAAAGAAAAATTAGAATCCATGCATTATTTCTTCTTCTTTTTTTTTTCTTCATACCATTCTTTCTTCTTGAATATTAATTAAAATAATTTATTCAATATTGATATAACCTAGGAAATTATATTTTAATTAAATTTAAAAAGTGTCTAATAGAGAGACACTAGTTAATTAGATCCGAAATTTAATAAGCATATATATAGAGTATGTATATTAATATTAATATTAATATTATATATAAAGAATGTACGGAAACAAAAGCAATGTCCCTTGATTGGTCTGATAAGTCACTCTCTCACCCTTTGGGGAGATTGTTCTCCACTACTAAAATTGCTCCAACCATTTAAAGACAAATATTCTCCCATATATCCTTAGCTATAGCATTTGCCACTTATCTCAGCATAGATCTTTTCTTCCATTGTTGATGGAACTTGAAGCTTTTTCACTACCCCACACTTCAAACTTCATCTACTGTTTCTTCTTTCTTTCTATCTCTTAGGGTTTGCAGGAAGTGGGCAGATGAATCAGATCTCATTTCTCTCTCTGAGATCTTCTAGGTTTTTAGTTTTTACCAGCTTGCCTAGGGTTTGCTTGGTGAATATGCTTTGATATTATTTCTCTTTAACTTCTTAAACCCAGAAGTTGGAGGATGTGGGGAATTTCATTTTTTGTTTCTTTTAGATTGATTTTTGTTTTTTTGTTTTTTTTTTGTTTTTGGTTCATTATTGTATTTCTGTTATGAGTACCAGGAAAATGGGAATGCATATAGTAAATGTACAAAATAAAGCTTTAAGAGAAAAATGGCATCTCAAAACCAGTACTCTGCCCTCAAGGCTTCAATTTTTTAGCAGAAAAAGGGCAAAACAATTGTATTTTAGGGTTCCTTTTAGCTTTTCTGAAGCTTGCTATATTATATATGTACTATATATATGTCTTTTGTGGCTGAGATCTGTGTTTCTTTGTTTTCACCAAGACTTCTGGGGTTATCAATTGGCTATAGAGTATAGATATAAGTTGAGTTTATCTGCAAGACAAGTATACTATCTGATATCTGATATCTGATATCTGATATATATTTCTCTCCTCCATCATGTAATGGGGCAAAAGTTTCTTTCATTTTATATATATTTTCATTTTTTGTAGATTCCCACATTCACTTTGATATATAGATTCCAATAATATTAATGTAGAGAGAAATGGGGAATAGTGGGTTATGGGTCCAAAATGGAAAATGGTGCACTGGAAGACAAGTACCCAGAGAGAAAGCATTTGTGTGGATAATTTTAAGTTGCTTTGCCATGAAAAGATTAAAAATCAGATGGAAATGGAATCAAAAGGACCAAAGCAATACTGCTCTCTATAGCTATATGTTTGGGTCAAGCACTACTGTTATAGTCTTCATTTCCTCTCCTTTCCACTTTCACATGGGTAATTGGGTAGTAGCTAGTAAGTGAAATCAATCCTCCCGTTTTCTTTCCTTTATTTATCCATTAAATTAGTTAGAAAAGGAAGACCAAAACTTAACATAATTGAGTCTGTTTTAAATCAGCTATGGCATATTGGCATGCTTGAGTGTTAACTTGAGCAGAACATGCAATTTGATTAGTGTGCTTTTATCTGCAGGTTCAACAATAACCAAAATATATTATATAGTAGGAGTATAATTTTAAAGTAGAATGCTTAAAAAAACTGAAAACAATCTCAAACTTGGAATTTTAGGTTCATTTAGTACAAAAATTCAGCTGCCTAGGTTTTCAAGTTGACAATTTTTATGTTATCATCAATGGCAAACTCCAACCATCGCAATAAGCTGCCCCATATACCGTCACTAAAGCAATTTCTCAGCTGGTCACCAATATTAATTATTAGGGACCAAAAACATCAAGCGTCACTACAACAATTGATATTCAATTTTCCAAGTACATGACTTATAGTTAGTTGGTATTAGGTGCTATATCCACAAAATGTCCATGATAAGAAAGGGTATTCTAATCAATAACTTTACAAAGAAAGTTTACAGTAATTTGATACCATCAAATTATAATTATTGAGCTTCTTATCTATTTTGACTATATACTTTCTTTTTTTCGCGTGACAACTGTCGCATCTCATTTTATGTGATTGAGAATACTTTAAATAGTTGAAGATGTACTTCCTCTTTTAGTGGAAAGCAAACGAAGATGAATTTATGACAAGGGCTAAGCTATGTGGTACTAGAAGCCTGACATCTTCATTATGTGACATTGCAGCTTTGATATTTAATTGAACAGTATTCTTTTAAATTCTTTTTCGTATATATTATTGAGCAAAATTACATTTGTTGCATAATGGATTAATTTATAAAAGGGTTAGTACCAACAAAAAATATTATTATTAATTTCATAAATTAATCTTGTTTATGATGTATTATTCCGAATAGGACAGCATCATGAGTTTATATAGTATGATGTCAATTTAGAGTCTTTCAAAGGGCTTAGTCATGACATTTATGAGATTACATTTTTTTTTTAGTTTATATTATGTCAATAAATCTTGAACTATTTCCCGCATTTTGGTATATATAATTGATATATTAGAAGTGATAAAAGTAAGGATGGACGTTTTTGATACTCCTCTCTAAGAACTCACATCGCTACTTGCAGCTGATACCTTAGAAGTAGTCTGACCTAGAGTCATTTAATCGTTCTATGTATTTTCTTTTCTATTTCTTTCCCTTATATATATATAATCATTGGTAATTACAATTCGAGCGAGATTTCTATATATTGACGGCAAGTCGAATTTTAAAATGGGTGGAATGGCATAATTTATTAGAAAGTTTTATATAATCTTTCTAAATTATGTAATCTATAATTAATATATCAGAAAGTTTTAAAAGGGAGAAGGGAATTCCATCATAAATTTACCAAACTTGTTAAACTGGCGCTAATTTGCTCTAAGGCAAATAATTAAGCTCGTTTCCTCCATTCTATATAGATGGGTTTAATTAATTACTTTAAAACCTAACTCCATGCTTGTTGTATTTAATAGCATGTACATTATATAGATTTGTTTCTGATTAAACAAATCCTCTGTTTTAGTTGAACCGAAGATTGGGCGTCTATGTAGTTTAGATGTTTGTTGTTATTCCTCAATGAGGGATTGCAATTTGACTAAGAGAGAAAAATAATAATTAAGTTAAGGTTGAGTTGAGTATGATGTATTCTCATTAATCATGGAAGACAGGAGGTTTCTAATTTCCAACTTCCTAGCTAGCTTCTTTTTATCTTTTCCTTTTGCCTCTCTTTTCATATATCAAATCATTTTCTTTCATGTTAATATATATATATATATATATATATATCTTCAAACAATACCCTTTAACAAAAGAGCTTTAATCTAAATTTTCTAATTATTTTTGTTTGTAGTTGCTTCCTTTTTATCTTCTCACAAACTTCCTTTTGGCTTATTCTATAGGATCCTACCACCTTGAACCTTTGAATATGGGATTCCTTTTTTGTAGCATCAATGGTGAGTTTCTCCTAATTATGTCTAATAGCCTTCATTAATTAAAGAGAATATATGCTTGAGTTTATATATTGGCAGCATGTCTTTGGAACAAAAGGACTAAAAATTTGTGATCCCTAAGCGGCCACACAGTCAAGTCATGTTTACTAAAGAAAAATAAAAATCACTTCCAAATTAAATATATATATCTACTACTATTAGACATGCAAAGCCGCAATTGCAAATTTGCAACTGTTGAAACTAATATCTTCTGTTTTCTTTTTCTTTTTCTTCTTTTTTTTTTTCCATGGCATAGATTATAGCACAACTATATTGAAGATGGTGGGGCTCAAGCTTTTGCTTTGCAAGAATGACTAGAGGACCTGAACCTTATATATATATGCCCTATAAAGGTCAGCTTCCTTAATTTTCCAAAATGTGTTGAGAATAATTTCTGTATAAGTATCTATATATATATATATATTGATTGGAACTGTTTTTTGTGGGAAAAATATATTGATTGGAATTTAGAAAAGTTCATGAGCTTATTGTGTTTAAAAACTGAATAAATTCTTATATGTAATCACAAAATTTAAGCATTTGCTTTCCCAGCAACCATGCATTTTCCAGTAATTTTATAAAGTTCTCTTCATCAGCATTTGTTAATTTCTGACATATTTAGTGACCACTCAGCTGGAATTCATTTTAGACAGGTTTTCTTCTTTGTTCACTCATTTGCTTCCAAATTTTGAAATCAAACAGAAAATCATAAAATTAACTTTAGCCTTCTCAAATGATCAAAATCCTAGGTAAATATTTCTAGGTTAATCACACATATATAAGAGAGTCTAAATATAAAGAAAACTGTAGAAACCTTAAAAGCTTAGCCTTTCCTCACAAAATGGTCCAAAGTTTTCATGACATTATTGAATAGTTCTCCATATACTTTTGATGATTTTATGTCTCAATCCCACCATATATACTAGTCAACACTTGTGTAATTTGGTTATTGCTGACACATATAGACAAATTTCTTCTACAATTAGTGACTAATAATTGAAACTCCTTTCTCAACTTAAACTCAATGGCATCCATCCCTAATAAACTTCAGAGATTTGCTAGCTTATTGTGGGAGAAAAAGATGTCTTCATATATATTCCTCTAATCTATATATGTATCCTTTATTAATTAAACTCATCATCAGCTGGTATAATCCTTAATTTATGATCAAATCAATAACTCCATTGTTAAAAATCCAATGTGGGTGGTGACTACAATTCCAAAGTGAATATTCATGCAGTTGAATATATATATTGCAGACTCCTTAAACATGCAAAGCTCTAATAAACTCGACAGCATTCTAGTTATAAGGTAGGCTTCAGTAACTGATTATATATTTCTAGCAATATTCCACTTAGAAACTTTGATGCACAAACAATATCATGATCATCCTTGCAAGCCCAACAACACACATTGTATATATATAATAACTAGCATGTTCTACCAAGAAATCCAGAAATAACTAACTTTGTGTGTGTGTGTGTGTGTGTCTCTATATATATATATTTATGTTGCAGGCAAACCATGCATAAACTAATTATGAGTACTATATATAATTAGCTACAACTGCTAGGGAACTCATACAAGCAACAAATCAATTAAGAATACTTGTATGGTCAGGAGTTCAATTAGTAATACATACAGAAATTTAGTAGTGTTCAATTCAATTTATTAGAATCTAAAAAATAAATAATGTTATTCATATTGTCATGTAAGCAGAAAAGAACATCCAATGAATTGTACAATAAACTCTCCAAAATTTTGAAGTCTCTCCAAAATCTTCACCAATTTCCATCATTTCATAGACACCATTTTTTGGCCATGCAATTACTTTATGTATTATATATATGTATGCTATAACTTCATGAGCATTCAAAGGCTCCAATTTATCTTAACTCATCATACAATGTCCACTTCAACTTTATGGCTTATGCTCACTACAAACAGTATCCCTATAATCTCTATTACATATATATCTCTTGCGCACTATCTTTTAAGGTATATATAATAGATATATAGTAGTATTAAATGTACTAGGAGATGATTGATATGTTGAATTATATATCTCCTCTTATAGGTAAATATGGATAGACTTTGAAAAACATGACTTGAAAGTGGAAAAACATTACTTGGAAAGGGATAGTGGATCATCCAGCCATGCTTCTATGCAAATATTGCAATCATTTCCTAAAAAAGTTAAGCACTCTTTCGTGGGAATGCACTTATAAACTTACTTCTGCATTGACAAGTGAAAAGCAAAACAAACATGTGGGAAATACTAGTGAACAATTCTCTAGAGAGACAGAGGAAGTTTAACATAAGTTGGTAGGAAAATATTAAGAAAAATAGCAAGGAAACATATGCCAAGTATATCATCCATATATAGAAACTAATAAAGGCACAATTGATTTCATTGGTTCATATATATAAGGGGGATGCATGGTGAGTAAGATAATTGAAAGTTAACTCCCTCTCTCTTTTTATTTTATAGGGGTCTCAAATTAAGAAAGACAACTAACTAGCTATCAGAAAAGAATTAATTTTATAATGGTTATTTAATTTTTTAAGCTGTTGACTTCCTTGTCTTAATTAAGGTGCCAATGAATCCAAGATACTATATTTAAGTACTTAGAACTCAAGCAAGGAATTCATAATTATTTCTAATGATAATTACACACAACAATCACTGGAAAAAGAGCACACAAGAAAATTCTAAATGAAGAAAGAAAGGAAAAGAGAGAAAAAAAAAACATTTCCATTACATCCATATTACAGAAAGAAAGCAACACATATATAGCAATTAGCCTCTTAATTAATCTTAATCCAACATGACACTTCAATTAGGAAACTGAATGATAAGTAAGAGATAAACCACGTTATATATATGACAGATTTTGATTGTTGTAGCTAAGCCTCCCATGGTTTGCCAAAAGATAGAAAGCTTGGGAGCTGCTGATGCTGCAAAGAAAATTATATATACATATGAGTTGGTGAGAAATTTGATCCTGTAATTTCATCTTGGACACAAATTCTTGATTATCTTCAAAAGGGTTGAGCATAGAATTATCAATTGCAACATTCCAAGTATTATTTCAATATAAATCAAGAAATTTTTGCTAGGAAGAAGACTTACCTCTTGGTTGAGTCCACCAGTGTTTTGTAGACAATTGAAAATCGAATTTGGACTCCATTTATTCATAATTGCCAAAGAATCATCACTCATATGATCTCCATGATTCCTTGTGTGGTCGCTGGTATGGGAACCAGCTACCACAGGCTGCTGCAAAGAGTTATTATCTTGATGAGTACCGCATTCTTCGCCGGTTTCAAAGGAACTCCAAGGAGTGATATTGAGGTCATTATTACGAGACATGCTCTTTGCTTTTGTCCTTGCCTTTGCCCTTGCCCTGGCCTTTTCCCTCAAATCCCTTGCAAGAGGGCGGAAAGTGGTTTTACGTGGCGGTCTAACCTTTTTCTCCTTTTTTGAAGGTTTCCCCTTAGCAGCAGCAGCAGCCGCCTTATCATCAATTGCAGATACCACCTCTCCTTCAGAAGTTGAAGATGGACTTTTCGCCGCTTCTAAAACGCTGCACCCATGAATATGATTCATCTGGCTTCTAACTAGTTTCTTGATTTCTGGCTTTGCTTGTTTCAGTAACCACTCCACAGTTTTACTAGCTTTATCATAGCCTAACATGTCTTGCAGGCCAAAAAATTCTCGAGCAACTTCAAGAGACAGTCTCATTCGCCGATCCCTTGGTCCCTTAGCCGTATAAATCTTGCTGTGCCGGTCCCTCTTGGAAGATCTCTTGCGGATTATCTGCTGATGATCAGTGGCATTATTATTATGGCTGTTCTTGGTGGTGCAGTTCACAGTAGACTCCTCGTTCTTGCTGGAATCAGGCATGTTGTTGATGACAGTCTCCGAAACTGAATTATCAGCCGTAAAAGTTTGTAACAGATCATGGTGGTGTTGTTGTTGGAAAACATCATAAGCTTCTTCTAGTTCTAACTCACAGTGATTGTAATAAGGAGACAAAGGGAAATGGAAACAGGAAAGAGGAAAATCTAATTCCTGTTTGGAAGAAAATGGGGTGATTATGTCATTGAGAAAATGTTGTCTCTGGAGAATTGATGATGAATGGTCGCTATAAGCGATTGGGTCATTGTTGCCATTGCTGTTTGAAGGAAACATTGAGAGTAAAATTGCAATGGACAACCCTAGCCTCAAAAAAAAAAAAAGAGCTATAGATATTATATGGTGGGACTAAAGACAATTAATCCTGAGAATGACACATGCAGACCATTTAAAATGAACCAACTTTCTTCCTTCCCTTGTTCATCACCTCTGCAAGCATGAAATCATTGTTAGTGAGAAATTAAAGTTAAACCACCCCATGTTTCAGAGCTAGCTAGCTAGCATTTTGAGGGCTGCAGATGAAGGAAGAGAGAGAGAGAGAGAGAAATTGTTTGTTTGTTTGTCTATTTGGCCTCTCAAAGCAAGGACTGGTTTCTACAGCTTGATGAGAAAGACAGCAAAGCTGGTGTACTCTATGTCCATGGAGGCTGTCTTTGTAGGATGAAAAAGAGAGAGAGAGAGAGAAAGTAAGGGAATTGAATAGAAATTTGTGAGGAGCTAAAGAAACCCAAAGAGGGGGAATTTATTGGGGACAAAAAGATGCCATTTCTTAATCTTTCTTTATTGTTTATTAGTAGTATAAGTAATTTGTTAGAGAGAAGTGGCATTTGGACCCATTTGAAAATGAAAGAAAGGAAGGCATAGGGCAGCAGTATCGTGGGAAGTGAGTGGATAGGAAACACTTAGTATTGTGCCACTTCACGTGGTTGCAGGTGGGAGATTGACAGAAAGATCATCAACTCATATCCTCAAACTTTAATCCTAGAACTTGCATTTCTATATAATTTGCATGCTTTCTTCCTCCCTCTCTCTCTTTCTCCATGGATAAAAATCTTTCATAAACTTAGTAGCATATAGTATAGGTTAGGTATTAGTTTTTTGGTACGAATCTTTCTATATTTGATGGTTTACATTGTGTCTCGGATTAATCTAGAGTTGAGTAATGTCAGATTCCAATTGAAGTGAAACTATTTAATTAAGGTCTACTTTTACCATTTATAAACCTCTTGAACATGATAATTTGTTTATATACCTAAGAGATATTGAACTCTTCCCACTCAACCCACGGAGGGTTGATGTAAAGGTATTGGTTTTGATTCTTCTTATTCTTCACTATGGTGTGACTTGTTTATGGCAAGATTCACATAACTATCCTCATAACAGTCGTGAAGGGAGGGAAAGGAAGAGAAAATAAGGGATACACGTGGGAATTGGTAACCCTTGGGGAAAAAATGGGTACAATTATTTTTCACTCACAAGGGGCAAAAATACTGGTGAGGCCTCTGCCAATGCCATGAAAGGTAATGCTCTCCTTTGACTGGGCATCTCTAGCCCTTAGGTCGCTTTCCCCAAAAAGAGAAAAACACACACCCCATTTCTCTTTCTCTTTCTCTCCATCAAGTCTAGGTGAGAATGTTGTTTGTCTCCCTCTCCCATGCGTGCTTATCTGTTTAGCTTTTGTTTTTGAGATGCATCTACATATAAATCACTATCTGGGGCGTGATCCAATCAATAAGGACGAACTTTGTACTATTTAATGTGTGTTTTACAAGCATAGCTTATATCTTCACCTCGGAAATCACATAATGAATGGTCTTGAACTGGATTAATCATTTTAATATTGACAAGGAGGGGTGATATGTGTATATTTAAAAGACTTTGTTTTCTCTACTTATCGTCCCCAAAGGGACATCTCAATGGTTAAAAGTTGAGAATTCTTACAAAAGGTGTAAAGTTTGAATCATGGGGCGGGTGAGATTTGGGAGTAGTCAATTTAAATATCTTCTTAATTTATTTTTTCTTTTCATAATAAGATAATCATTTACAAGTCTTAAATTCAAGAACTCCCCTAAAAATGTCTAACCTCAAATCATCTTAATTAAAATAAATAAATAAATAAATAAAGGGTCTCTTTCCTTTCCTCTCATCTTACTCAAAAGACGAGAAGGTGAAATCCATTTAGTCAAGAAAGAGTTGCTTTGTGCTTGTACTATCATTGCTAAAATGCTAGCCCAGCCTACACTTCCGAAGAGTAAACCTATACCCCAAAGAAAACCCTAGCCAATAAGAAATTGCCATTTATAACTGCAAAACCTGTCTCTTCCTTTTGACAAAAATTAACAGTCCTTTCCATTATTTGTTTGATTTTGAGTCTTTTTTTTTCTCTCTAAATATATTTGTTTGGCACTCCCTTTCTCACAAATTTCTTTCCATTTATGCCTGCCGTTGTTTCCACTTAGATAAAAATAACTCACTCTCTCTCTTTCCTTCTTTCTTTCTTTCTTTTGTTTCTATAGCTGACTGACTGAGGCTGGCTGGCAGAATGAGGAGGACCACATGAGCTTTAAGTTGGGTTGTTCTTAGGTTGCTTTCAAACATAGGGGATAACTATGAAAATAAATATCTTTAAGAAAATATATTTGATAATTATTATTTCATAAAAAAATGCACCCATTTTGAGGAGTGGGTGATAGTTGTGAGAGCATAAAACCCTAAAAAGTCTTTGTTAGATTTAAGTACTTTCATTTCATTTCCATTTTTGAGTTCTTTTCCATTGTAATGATTCCTCAAACACCTTCATAATTGATATATTGTTTTGGAATTAAATTATATATATATATATATATAAATAGACCCAAAAAACCCCCCTCCATGCATGTTTTCCTAATTTACCTTTATCTAGTTTGTCTTTACCTTTGTTTCCTTCCACATTCCACATTCATCTGATTTAAGTCTTCTACTCTTTAGGGGATGAACCATATTCCATATAAAGCTAAGCAATAGGTAACTTGTTGGACAATAACTTCTTCACACTAACTAATTTTGGTAATTTTTCATTGTATATCAAACATTGCCCCCTTTCATACCTATGCAACGTATATGAATAAGATTATTTTATTCTTTCAACATTTTTTAACAGTTAATCTATACAAGTAGGGCGGCCTGCGCTTGCGCTGCAGTCATCTTTTTATTAGGGCTATATTTTTTGTAGTTATTTAAGTCGGTTAGTAAGAAGATATTGCATTTGTTGTAAGTTAATCAGTTAGGAGAAACTCATACATCGAAACAAATAATTCGCAAATATAAAGCAAAACCCATGACCTCTCTTTCATTCTAAAAGTGCATTACCTAAATTCTACTCTATCTCTAGGTAATTCATCAAAATAAATCTAATATTCTAGTCCTCCATCTCTAGATAATTCATCAAAATCAAGCTAATATTAATTGTTGTTTGAAATGTTTGTTGATTATAAAAAGAATAGTACGTTGCGGTCATTTTTTAATCTTGATTGCAATTATTAAATTAATAGACTCAGGTAGGTGGAAGAATTTGGCTTCTGCATAAGGAAGGCCTAATTTTTTGTAGTCAAGGAGCATGTATAGTTGTCATAGGAAAATTGAATTAGTTGAGAGCATTTGCAGGAGCATATGTAATTTACACAATGCATCACAAAATGATTGTACTTAGCATTGGCTAACTGTGCTTTTGAAATGTGGAAATATACTAAACATAAGCAACTAATAGAAACCTCAATAAAAAGGAAGTCAAATGATAAATAAAAAAAACGTTTTGTAAAATAAAAGAGGAATAAGGAAATGTTGAATTTAAGTATCAAATAATATAATCAACAAATAAATCCAGATTTACCTTAAAATGATGCGGTGAGAAGTGAAAGCTCCCCATTGTAGGTTATGCCATCCTAAGGCGCTGCTAAATTATATGGAAGAATCTTATCAACGTCCACCTGGAAATTTTAGGAAACAGAACGGAGTCCATGTGGAACCAATTCAGAGAAATGTCAGTGAAGAAGAATTAACCCACCCAAATAGAAATGAAGACGAAAGGAAAACAGAACTGGAATGTCAATAGTTTACCCATAAATCAACCATTATTGCAGATACATTTATAGCACCAATCATTTGGAATTCCGGCAGAGGAGTTGAACCGGTAAATCCTAATATCCACACACAATTAATATGTAATTAAAACACACTTAATCAAAAATATAAAAATAGTAAATTACGAAAAAGGGCAGCGGGAAAAGTAGGGGAGGAAATTCATCGAGGGTCGTTTTAATCACCCTAAAAGTGCGAAAAGATCAAAAAAATCCAAAAAGAGACACCACATTAATCCTCAATTTGGCCTTTAAGTAATTTCCATAGTCACTAAAAATAATATATAGTATATATGTTTCATTAATTAGCCAAATTTCCTTCCATAATAATTACAATTCTATATAATAAGTGATGCACTGTTATGATATTTATACTGCATTTTTGGCACTTATGGTGTATTTAATCTTCTTTGTTTATGATAATTCCCAACCGAGCAATTTTTTGGAGAGATCAACTTACACCCGGTATAAAATAACTTGTTTTACACCCTTTTCTAACTTAATCTAGAATTAATATTTTTAAAAATCAACCGTTTGATTTAATACACTTATTGAATGGATCATGGACGTAAAATTTCAAGTCGATCCGATATCTTTATCATATCGATCGGGACTCCAACATTTTTCAATATGTTCAATATATATTTAACAGTGGAAAATATTATGCATAAAACTTATAGTTAAATATCTTCAATTAACTTGAGATTTGACATACATGATTTATGTTATAAGAATTTAAGATCTAACGGTCGTATTGAATAAATTTAAATTCTACAAAAAGATATAAGAGAGAAAAAAAAGGTGTAACTTACACTGGGTGTAAATTGATCCCTCCTCATTTTACAATAATTTTTTTAAAGCAAAGTTTATTAGTGTTAAGGATAAAGATCCTTCTTTATCCAATCCCAAATTTGAATAGTTCAAACCTGTATATTTGAAATATATGTCTTTATCGGTAGATGTTGTTGATAACAACTAAAATACCTCTTGTATTTAAACCGATTGAAACCACTAATGAAATTAAGTTTTTCCCTCACAAACGTGAGTTAATTTCCTACATGGTATCAGAGCATATATAAGCACTTTTATTATCAGAATAACCAATAAATATGCAAGGCTTAGACCTAGAATCAAATTTATTTTTAGTGTAAGGACGCAAACAGGGATAACATAAACATCCAAAGATTCGAAGTTTTGTGTAATTGGGAAGTTTATGAAACAAAACTTGAAAGGGAGATTGGTATTTGAGGATTGAAGTAGGCATACGATTGATAAGGTAGGCTGCTGTCTTAAAGGCATAACTCCAAAAGGTAGATGGTAAGTGAGCTTGATGTAACAGAGTAAGACCGATTTCCACCACATGTCTATGACGGCGCTCAGCAAAGCCATTATGTTCAGATGTATGGGGAGGTGTTTGTAGATGAGAAATACCATGAGGTTGGAGAAATTTTTTGAGTTTCTCGTATTCTCCACCACCATCGGAATAAATTGTAATGATGGAAGACTGAAAAAATTTTTCAACAATGGCCTTAAATTTGGGAAACAAAGAAAACAAATCAGATCGATTTTCCATAGGAAACAACCATATATATTTAGAGAAGTGATCCGCAAAGATAACATAGTATTCAAAACCATCAATTGAAGAATTAGGAGCAGGGCCCCAAACATCGGTGTAAAGAAGTTCTAGAGGCTTTGAGCTAGATAAACTAGTCATATGAAAAGGCTGCTTGTGACTTTTACTACACTGACATGAATTACAAGAAGAAAAATCATCTTTGGAACTGGAAGGAAGAGACATCAAGGACAATACACGATGTAAAATTGGCTTAGCAGGATGGCCAAGCCGTTTGTGCCAATCAAATGAGGAGGTGCGAACAGTGGAAAGAACAAGTGGTTTGAGTGCTTGAAAATCTGAAGGCAATTGATAGACACCATCAACATTAAGCCCTTGCGTTAAGACCGCTGTTGTCTGCAAATCCTGCAAATCCTTAGCAGGCTCCTCGTGCCTGGTATAATGCCTTGAGCTCGTTTCTGATTGAATTTGGCTTTACACAATCCAAGTCTGATTTTTCCCTTTTTATCTACTTCAAGAATGATGTTACACTCTATTTTTTGGTCTATGTAGATGATATAATCATCACAGGGAGCTCGAACTCTTTTATCACCAAGTTTGTTGACTCATTGTCCAAACAATTTTCCCTGAAAGATTTACAACCATTGAGCTATTTTTTGGGTGTTGAAACCATCTCGGTGCCACAAGGATTATTCCTCTCTCAACGCAAGTATGCTATTAATCTATTAGAACGTGCTAACATGCTTGATGCCCGACCTGTTATGACATCGATGGTTGCATCTTCATCACTTTCATTATCTGATGGTAAACCTCTAACAGATGCTAAAGATTATCGCAGCATCCTTGGTGGGTTGCAATATATGTCACTCACTAGGCCCGACTTATCATTTCCAGTGAATAAGTTATCACAATTTATGCACTGCCCAACTGATGAACATTGGCAGGCTCTTAAGAGAGTTTTGCGTTACATTAAAGGCACTCTTACTCATGGACTTCTGCTTCAACGTCCTAGTTCATCAAGTTCACTTCAAATTGCAGCTTACTCCGATGTCGATTGGGCAGGGGATAAACAAAACAGAAAGTCTACTTCTGGCTACTTTGGTATTTCTAAGTGGAAATTTGATTTATTAAAAGTGTAACAAGCAGAGAACAGTTGCCAAATCATCTACAGAGACTGAGTACCGAGCAAATTGCTAGTGCTGCCTCTGAACTTTCATGGCTCAAACTCTATTGTCCGAGCTTCATGTCACGATTCCAACTCCTCCTACCATTTTCTGTGACAACATTGGAGATACTTATGTGTCAGCTAACCCAGCACTTCATACTAAGATGAAGCACATTGCAATCGATTTTCACTTCGTGCGAGAAAAAGTAAACAATGGAGATCTCCAAGTCAAGCATCTCTCAACACATGACCAACTTGCTGATGCCCTCACCAAGCCTCCTCCTCGTCACCGATTCGACTTACTAATGTCCAAGATTGGCGTCTCCAATGGTGACTTAATCTTGCGGGGGCGTGTTAAGGATAAAGATCCTTCTTTATCCAATCCCAAATTTGAATAGTTCAAACCTGTATATTTGAAATATATGTATTTATCTGTAGGTGTTGTTGATAACAACTAAAATACCTCTTGTATTTAAACTGATTGAAACCACTAATTAAATTAAGCTTGTCCCTCACAAACATGAGTTAATTTCCTACAATTAGCATCCAACAAAAAGGCTAAAGAAATTAACAAACATACCACATCAACCCTGAAGTTCCATTAATCTACCACACATACTTGATCTTGTCGAAATTAAACACCAAACCCAATGAGGAACAACATTAATGTTTGAGGAACAACAATGTTTCACGTGTGGACCTTATTAATCACATTAATCACATATGATATATGGCTTTACTGAGAGTCATGACCTAGCTAGCCACACCAAGAAAGAGAGTCAGGTTCATTACCCAGAAAGATTACACACGGCCCCAACTAGTAAACAAATTGGAAAAAAAAAAGAACGAAACTAAAAGTGTGTTTAATGGACAAAATGGCCCCAACCCATCACAAAAGGAACAAAATGACTCATGAACTTTTAATTGGGACAATTAAGCCCTCAGATTCTTAATTTTGAGACAATTTAGCCTCTTCAAGGGCCATTTTGTCCTACTTTGTCAAACTTTGAGAGCTTTTTTGTTCTTCTATGTCAAAATTCGAGGACTATAATTTGTCTATCAGTTTAGAGTCATTGTTTGTATTTATTTCACATGACCAAAGTCCATTCAATGATGGACTAACTTATCTCAAAATTGATAATTGGAGGGCTTGGTTGTTCCAATCGAAAGTTCAGGGGCCATTTTATCCCTTTGGTGATAGTTCGAGAACCATTTTGTCTATTAAGCCAAACTAGAAGAGAATGAGCCTTGAAAGAAAAGTAGAACTATTTAGTTCTTCATCAATTTGATCTACTCCCTTCGTTCCTTATTATAAGTCATAAATAACCGAAATCTTCAACCAAGTCAAGTACTCCCTCTGTTTTTTATTATAAGTCATGGATAACCGAAATCTTCAACCAAAGAAAGTAGTTAAAAGTTAGTTAGTTTGTAAATTTTATGTCTATTTTAGTCTACTTCTCATAACACCTTTAATTAAATATTCACCTATACCCACATACTTATTCTCTTTCTTTAATTAAAGAAGGATAGATTTGGAAAATATGTAATTAATGTTTTCTTGGTAGTGTAAGATGACAAATAAAAAGGAACAAAGGGTTGTGACTTATAGAGAGAGTAGTTAAAAGTTTTGGTTTGTAAAATTTTATGCATATTTTAGTCTACTTTCCCAAAACATCCTTAATTAAAATATTCACCTATACACATACTCATTATCTCTCCTTAATTTAACTAGTTTTAACTTTCACGTGCGTTACACGTGGGCCAACATGTTTCGATTGAATATTTTTATGAAATTTTGATATCTACCCTATTAAATTTTGATAACCACGCTATGAAATTTTGATAATTACCAATGAAATTGTGATAAACTCCATATGAAACTTTGATAACCTAAATATGAAATTTTAATAAACCTTCCTATGAAATTTTCTAACCTTCTTATGATTTTTGATAACCTCCCTATGAGATTTTGTTAATCTCCCTATAAGTTTTTGATATTATGGTATGAAATTTCGACAATTTCTCTATAAAATTATATATCATTATCAGGTTGAGCTCCTTTATTTAGTACTATATAAATCATTTATATTAAACTCTTCCATTCGCACATCGAGCTCGTCCATCAAGTCGTACAAACATATATAATTCATATTGAACTCCTCCCTTTGATAATATATACATATACATATTCGAATTGAGCTACTCCACTCGGTAGTATATAGAGCATGTTATCACACTGAGTTCCTCCATTCAGCATTCCTGCACATAGCATATTATCAATTTGAGCTCCATTCATTCAGCATTACTCCAAATGGTACATTATCAGTTTGAGTGCTCTCATGTTCACCAACATTCTATGGAGCATATTGTTTATTTGAACTCTTCTGTTCGATATTTCTCCACGGAGGACATTATTAGCTCGAGTTCTCCTATCTATCATCATTCCTATAGTGCACTCTCTTACTCAATCCTCAAAAATTGAGCGCTCCCCTTTTCGGCATTCATGGCATATCTCTCATTCATCTCACAGAGCACCATATAATTCGACAAAGGGGTGCATTACCAAATCGAGTATTCTACAACTCAACACTCTCCACATGGAGTATACATCCAGAACGAATACCTTTACGTTCAACACTATGTAGTTATGCGACCAGTAAGGCTGTTTAGCTCAGATCGTCCCAACTTGCCCACCTGGCGTTCAGTTTCATAGCCGTTTGTGCAATCATTTTAGAACCACCCTCATACCTAGGGGGTAATGTTGAGCCCATATAGAACGGCCCAAAGCCACACTATATATAAAGAGAGAATTACTCCACACATAAGGTAAAAGTTCATAATCTCCACTCGATCTTAATTAAGCTCTTTAAACACCTTAAGACCCCACTAACTTTAGTATCTCCAAACACCTTAATATCCTACTAACTTCAATATCAAAGAGGATCCTCTCAAGACAAAAAAACTCAGGGCCCTTATCTCATGGTCCGTTCTATAATTGATCACACAAACTTCACTATTTGATTGATGAGCCTCTCTCGCTAAGAAGTTTCAACAGCTCATGTTTAACCTTTGTCCTTAGTGCATTTAACCTCCAATCCCATTGTAATATAATCATCTCTTCTAGTTGTGGGAAAAAATATGAAATTCACAATCTTGCAACGGTATAAATTATCAAATCACACAATATAATTAATTTATATTAAGTTTCCAATAGAACAATGTTGAAAAAAGTGTTATGTAACTCAAATATCAAAGGAAACACTAAATTTAAAGGATACACGGCATGATAATCCAGACACCTTCACCCAAGACCTAAATTTCTTTCCTAATTTCAAACATAGAATTTTTTTTTTAATAAGAACAAAAGCAAACAATCATCAAAATTCATACATACGTTTAAAAATTCAACTCTTTTGAAAAATCGTTTTGAGAAATAATCAAACAAAGTATTCAAAAAAATGAAGAAAATAAATTACTCTTTTTTTGGCTTTTTTTTTGGCAATCTAATCCGGTTTAGTTCTTATATTATGATTATACGTTTAAAAATTCAACTCCTTTTGAAAAATTGTTTTAAGCAATCATCAAACATTTGAAAATAATGAAGAAAGTAAGTTAAAAAGAGTGATAAAGGAAAATGAAATTCCCAAAGCATGACAAGAAGTTATAAATACCATACCTAGACGGTGGTTTTTTTAATAACTACAAAAATAACAGAATTTTTAGAATGGATAAAGAAAAATTCAAACTCTTTTCATGGTCATTGTACCTTATGGACATACATTTAATACCAAAATTACAAATGCAACAATCATACATTTATCATCATCATTTTTTTTTGCTATATATTTATTATCATCATTAATAATTTGGATAAGTAGTTAGAAATATATATATATATATATATAAATAGTCTGAGTAAGATTTAAACTTAAAATTAAATCATAAATAAATAATAATATATATAATAGAAATTGGATTGGCCAATAATAATTTATATATATATAACATATAAGTCTAATTTTAAGTAATGGGAATCTAAAAGAAAAACTAATGACAATTTAGAAATATTTTTGAAAAAAAGGTTAGAATCGGAAAACATAAAGTTTCTCATTATTCGTACTTTTATATATAGTATAGATTTGGAGAAACTATTGATTTTGTCTCATTTCGGCCTAGTAAGCCCATTAGGCCTGTTTGAGTGCATGAAGCACAAATTCCCAAGGCAGATGTCTTGAAATCTAAATCTGATATTCTTAGGCCCAATTCGTTAATATGGAAAGCCAAAAAAGGAGTCCAACTCCAATTAGTAATTAAGATGGAGTAATGATTCAGTCTTGATGCAGTATTGTTAAATCCTATTTAAAAGAGGACTTCATAAGAGCAGTTTTGGAAGAAAATTCATAACTTTTGATCCAGAGCTCAGAAAAATGCAAATGACGTACCGTTGGAAAGAGGATTCCGGGATCTACAACTTTTATGTTTTCTCGAGACCTAATTCTGTTGTTCCGATGGATGATTTTTCCCTTGAATTTCTGGACAAAATTAATCTTCTCCTAAACCAACTTGGAGAATGTTTTGGGCGAAAATTCAGATGTTAAAGATGATGTGGAGCATTCCTATTGGCCATGTTGGATCCTAATTAATTAGGTTAATCTAAATTTACATTATTTTAATAATTAAATAATTAAAATATTATTTAATAATGGTAATTTAGAAATATGTTTT
>AWUE01018037.1:0-27178 GCA_001974825.2 Corchorus olitorius
GCCATTATGTGTAGTTTAATGGATTGTACAAACAGTGTTGAAGGATTGGTATATATTTTTTTAGTCTATATTTTTAATATCAAATACATAATTAATTAAGAAATAAATGGTGTATGTATTACTTTTTAACCTACATGTACAATATGAAAATTTCACTGGCACTGTAAATAATTGTTCGCTAAAAAGATATAATAATGTTTTCTACAAATTATAAAGATTTAGTAATATTTTTCAACGAATCATAAAAGTTTTACATAGTATGGGTAAAATAAAGATTTAGTTATACTTTTTTCTACAAATTAAATTGCAACTAAACTTTCATTATAAAATAATGTTCATTCCTAATCAAGTTTGCTACTGATTAAAATTCATATATTATGTGACTAATAAATTATTTATAAATAAATTATAATTTTAAATATTAATCTTTAATTTTGAATAAATCCCGGTGCAACGCACGGGTTCTAACCTAGTATATAATGATAACAATATATACCTATGAAAATGATAACTCATTAAATGTTGAGAGTTCCAAATCTCGACAAGTGTCATACCCATTTAAAGAATATGTATCCTTATCAATATTAAAAAAACATAATAATTCCTTATTGTCTATTAAAATTAATTGATATTCAAAAAATTTCTATTTTTAGGAGCCAAAATTGAGGGAACGGTATATATTCTAATTCAATTTATATATTTAATGCAATTTTTATTTTTTGCATTAAATTAGATATGTTGACCGGTTATTTGAATTGTTAAATAATACTAAGATGGGATAATTCTTCATCAAGTTGTAAAAATGGCAATAACAATTCTTAAAAAAACTGCCATATAGTTACCATTCCAATATGATTATAATTGATTACATAAATCAAGTTAAATTTCCATTCAAAGTAATTGCATAATTTCGCAAATCAATAGTTAATGGTATTAATCACATCAATATATAAGGAAATTATCCTTTATATAAACACCCCACATCTACCAATCTTCAAACAAAACCATTTTTTCCCTACAATGAAATTTTCGTTAATTTCTCATATTTCTTTTCTCTATATTGGTCTACCAATATTAATAGAGTTGCATCTGGGTCTCAAAAATTTGTTTTAATTCTCTATTTAGCTTTTTTTTTTTTTTGTGCCGGACTATTTAGCTCTGATTGATGTTCTTATTTTTAGTTTTGATTTTTTTTTTGGTGAAATTAGTTTTGATCTTTTGCTCGATTAGTTTTATCACTTTTATGTTTTAATATTTTGTTGATTTTTCTTTTTCAGTATTGGTATTGAAAATAGATGATTCTTGGATATCTAGATCTTTGTTTCAATGTTAAGGGTGGAAACCATTAGTTCTCAACCATCGTAAACCTTATACATCTTTAAAAATTCCATGCTTCAAATTAATTAATACTATCACAAGAATGTATTGAGTATAGCCATATATACGAATCCCATATGATCCTATTGAATAATTGTAATTTTTTTCTTAAAACTTATTATTAATTGGTTTTTGCTCTAGATATATAAGGTTTATTTAGCAAAATCATGTTCGGATTAGAAGTGAGTACCTTTTTTAATTTTAATATTTTGGGTTACCTTTACCAATGATAATGATAATTAGTAATATATATTGATATTGTTATGAAAAAAATATCATTTATTGATTTAGATGCGAAATACTTCCCCATGCCTCACGGACCACGGTATTATGGAAGGGACGAGCCTTGGGATTGAGCAAACATTGCTATGGTGATAAGCAAACATTATAATAACAACATGATTTATGGGATTCCAATTTAGCAATTAGTAATTAACAGTATTTTTTTAACCAAATCAATAATTAAATCAATTAAGCAAATCAATTTGTTAGGCAAACCAGATAACAAATCAAGTAGTCTAGCAAATTAATTAAAAGAGTCTCTAACTTTCGTAAAGTTTTATCATTTTCTCCATAATTTTCAATTTCATTTGCATTAATTTTTTTACATATTTGAATCCAAATATGAGAAAGTCAATTAGAATAAAATATGCATGTACTTTGTACATTGTTTGGACAGACTTTTAATCTACACAAGTTCATTCCATTGTTAATTAAAATCCTAAATTAATATATTGGTTTTTCTTAAATGTAAATTAATTTTAATTAATGAAATATTAACAATCAAATGTCCGGCAAAAAATATTAATATACTCAAATGAAATCGTGAAATTACATGACCTCTAAAATTATTATTATACATTTCCTTAAATTACTACAAAACACAGGGCACTCACTACGTGAGTAGTTTTTGACAGTTTTTTTTTTTAAATGGGTAGTTTTTTTTTAAATGATATAAATGAAATTTAAATACTTATATTTATCCTCTAATGAGTAGTTTTATTTAAAATGGGTAGTTTTTATTTTGTTTTGTATTTTTATAAACTGAGTTTGTGTCTGAGTCAACTCGTGACACAAACTCAGGACTTGGCTTTATAATTAGTATAGATACTTTCCGGAATCTTAAGCCACTAAAAAACCTTTATAAGTTTATTTCAAAGCTTTTAATGTCAATAAAAAGGGAAATTTATATTATCCTTTAATAGTGGAGTTTAGCAAATTGTACATGTGGGGTTAAATGGTTGACATGAGTATTTTTAAGGTATCTTTTTAATATTAAATACACTACTAATAAAGAAATGTGTATATTACTATACTAAAATTAATTAATTTCTAGGAAGGTTACTAAAAATTATAAGAATACGAGGTTACTAAATTTATGCAAATCCTAAGAAATTTTGGTAATATATAGCTTTTTCATTAAATTTTGCATTATATTTGGTACAATTTAGTAAATTTTCTAAAATTGTAAGGTAAGTAAAATTTTCAAGAAAGAGTGGTTACTAATTTTAATTAGAGTTCTAAGAAATTTTGGTATCATATATGCACCTTTTTTTTTCTTAAATCTATTATATATGAAATATTATACAATGCATTGTCAGTGGAGTTTAACATAATGTATATGTGGGGTTAAAGGGTCGTTAACATGTGTCCCCTTGGGAATAATTTTAAATATTAAGGTTTAGTGTTTAGGGTTGAGCTACAAAGTAACATGTTTGTTTGTATATCACAACAATTAAATTAGAAGAAAAACTAAATGGATCATTAATAAGGTTAGTTAATTGCTTTATAAGCTAACTAAAGAACTAAATAAGGAACCATTTATAAAATACTTAATGTGATATCTTAAGAGATTATAAGATTAATGAAAAGTTTAATAATAAGTTACTAAAGTACTTGATACAATTACTAAAATAAAGCTTCATATGCTTTATGCAAGAAACTTAATGAGAACATTAAACTTGGTTAATAAGAATTCTAAAAAATTATATAAAGTTATTAAAACCCTTATTAAGGTTTCTGAATAAACATAATTAAGTTATTAAAATTCTATTAAGTTTTTTATTATAATATTATATAAAAAATCTTAATAATATCACTAAAATTAATATAAAATCACAAAGAAACTTTAATAACCTTACTAAAAAGCTTAATAATGCTACTATAAAGCATATATAAAGATTATTAGAAAAATTAATGAGACCACTAAAAATGCTTAATAAGATTTTTGAAAGGCTCAACTTAAGAACTTAATGTGTCCCTAAAATGCTTAATAGGATTTTCGAAAGGGTTATAAAATTAATAAAAAAAACTTAATAATAAGGTTATTAAACTTAATAATTACTTATAAAGTTTGGATCTTGAGATCTTGGATTCAAGTCTCACTGCATGTGGAATTTATCCAACTTTATGTCGGTTTAGTTGTTTGTTATTATGATAGTTATATAATTGTCATAGTTTGTTGTTTGGTCATAATGTTTGGGCATACATAAAATATTATCAGATGATTATAATGATATCTAAATATTGTAATCTCTAAAAAAAAACCCTTAATTAGTTTTCTTTAAAATTAAATAGGGTTATTTTAAAGTTTATAAGAATATTTAATAAACTGGTATTGTCACAAAAATACGTAAGAACAATACAAAATAATCTATAAAATTACTAAAAACTTTATGATTATTGAAGAAAATGTAGAAGGCTAGAAAAAAAACGTAATATGATTTCTAAAATTCACAACAATTTCTAAAAATATTAATATAAAGTCACTAAAAAACTTAAAAAGTTACTATAATACTAAATGAGGTCACTAAAATACTTAATAAGATTATATTTGATTAGGGTAATTTCATTTATAGAATTTTGAATGTTTGAATATAGCTAAGCCCATCAATCAAGTTACCCAAAAAATAAACCCTCCATCAATCAAGTAATTAGTGTTAATTAAAATAATACAGAATTATGTCAGGAAATTTTGATTTTTCGAAATAAGTAAATGTTTCAATTTTAATTATCATTATCAATCAAGTAAATTAGTATTTGAATTTTGAATGTTTCATATTTTGGACCTATAAGGATGAGACGATACTAAATTTATATGAAGTCCTAAGAAATTGTGGTGACAATTTTTTTTTTGTCAAATGAAAATTATACTATCCATTGTCAGCGGAGTTTAGCAGACTGTATATGTGAACTTAAAGAGTTGACATACATTGCATTAGGTTATATTTTTTAACATTAAATATACATAATTAATTGAAAAATTATACACTCCACTATTAGTAAGATTAACATTAAAAACATCAAAATTAACTTTGAAAAGAAATTATCACCTAAATTAATAAGATTAACACATATTTGGGATATATAATATCGAAAAATTAAGGTAAGGTAAGTAAAATTTTCAAGGAATAGTGTTTACTAATTTTGGTAACATGTAGTACTTTTTTTTGAATATATAATATATGGAAAATTATACAATACATTGTTAGTAGAGTTTAACAGACTGCACATGCGGGGTTAAAGGGTTGACCTATTCCCCCTTAGGGAATAGTTTTGAATATTCGGGTTTATTGTATAGGGTTGAGTTACAAAGTAACGTGTATATTGTTTGAACATCACAACAATTAAATTAGCAAAATAACTAACCATAAATAAGGTTACCGAAATGCTTAATAAGTTTACTAAAGAGTTAAATAAGGTAACTTATGAAATACTTAATGTGATATCTCAAGACCTTATAAGGTCAATGGAAGTACAGTCCTAAGAAATTTTGGTAGCATGCACTTTTTTATATATATATTTTTGTTGAATCTATTATATATGAAAAATTATACAATACACTATTAGTAGAGTTTAGCAGACTGCACATGTGGGGTTAAAGGGTTAACTTGTTCCCCCTTAGGGAATAGTTTTGAATTTCAGGTTTATGGTATAGGGTTTAGCTACAAAGTAACATGTATATTGTTTGAACAATATCACAACAATTAAATTAGCAAAAGAAGTAAATGAACTATTAATAAGGTTACCAAAATGCTTAAATACAATAAAACCTCTATAAATTAATAATGTTGGGACCATGAATGTTCTTTTTTTCCTTTTTCTTTTTTTTTTTCATATTTAAAACAATATCCTCTATAAAAATGGTAACCCATTAAATATTGAACCCTCCAATTCTCAACAAGTGCCATGTCTATCTATTTAAAACATCTCTCTTAAAAAAAGTAACTATTGACTGTTGATTTAAAAAAAGGATTTGGTATATTTAAAAAAAGAATCATGATTTCTCTTAAGAAATAATCAAATAATTCTAACCATTAAGTATTGATTGACTAATTATTTTTTATCATCACCCAAATTATCAAATATTTTAATAAAAAGTCATTTAAGCTACTAAAATTTCTAAAAATGCATTTTAATGTTTTTAAAGATAAGAAGTTACTAAATTTATGTAAAATCATAAGTAACTTTAGTAACATGTTACTTTTATTTTATTAAATTAAATTAGATCACATAATTTTGGTAACCTTCTTGATAAAAGAATTTAAATTATATTAGGATGATCTTAAAAATTAAAAAAAATTTGTGTTTTAAGATTCCATAGAAATGATGTCAACTAATCTATTTTGAATAAATTTCAAAACTAACTTTATATTATCTCACCAAATCCAACTCCTATTAATTGTAGGCATCTGTTTACCTTATTTTTGTGAGGTAAGGAGTAAGATAAATTTTGATTTTCATTCAGAATAAGGTTATGTGGCACAATTCTAATGTGATCCTAAAAGACCTTATGATGATCCTAATGTAATTAACAAGTTACTAAAAATTTTAAGAATACATAATTAGTAAAATTCTAAAGATGTGAGATTGTTAAATTTATGTACAGGAAAATTTTCCAAATGTTATCTTATTGATTTGTTAAATTATGCTATGAATTATACAATACAGTGTTAGTGGAGTTTAGCAGACTGCACATGCGGGGTTAAAGGGTTGACATGTGACCCCTTAGGGAATAGTTTTGAATATTAAATACATAATTAATTATGGAATATGGTATGTGCCAACTTTTTGACCCGCTTTTGAAATTTAAAACTACACCAATAATGTATCAAAAATATACTATAAGATAAATAAAGGGATTAAAACTCAGAATAAGATGATAAAAAAAAACTTATCCAAGTTACTAAAAAGTTTAACAAGAATATATAAAACTTTCTAAAGTTACTAATAAAATGCTTACTAAGTTAAATATTGAAAAGTTTTATATGGTTGTTGAAAAGTTTATAAAATTAAAAACTTAATGAAGTTATAATAATGTTTATAAGGTTAATAAAAAGCTTACAATCACTAAAATACTTAACACACTACAAAGCAGTCTTAGTAAAGTTATTAAAAACTTAACAATGTTACTAAAATAGCGTAATAAGATTACAAAAAAGTTTATGCCAAAAAAAAATCACAAAAAAGTTTAATAAATCACTAAAAGAGTTTAAGATTATTATAAAAAGCTTACAAGATTACTAAAATTTTAATAAAGGCTACTAAAAATTGTAATAAGGGTTACTAAAACGTTTAGTAAGGCTACTTAAAAGCTTATTAGCTTACTAACAATGTTTATATGATTATTGAAAAGTTTCACACTTTTATTGATAAAGTTATCAAATTACTAAATAAACTTAATAAGTAATTCATATAAAAAAATTGAAATACTTAGTGAGGTTATTGAAAAGTTTAATAAGGGTATTAAAAAGCTTTTAAGGGCTGTCGAAAACATATAAAGTTAAAAATAATTTTATATTTTTTAAGGTTGCTAAAATTCTTAATAAAGTTACTTTATAAGATTTCTAAAACACTCAATAAGGTTACTAAAAAAAAACTTCATAAGGTTATTATAAAATTCATAAGTTAACTATAAATCTTACAAGGTCACTCAATAAAAACTTAAGTAAGGTCTCTAAAACATGTTAATAAGATCACTAAAAAACTTAAATGAGGTGATTGAATAAATTTAAGAAAACTATTTAAAAAGCTTTAAAGTTTAATGAAAAATTTATAAACTTACCAAAAATTTTAAATGAGGTGATTGAATAAATTTAAGAAAACTATTTAAAAAGCTTTTAAGTTTAAAGAAAACTTTATAAGCTTACCAAGAAAATTTACAAGGTTTTTGAAAAGGTTTACCAGTTACAATAAAAGTTAAATAGTTTACTAAAAAGCTAAATAAGATTACCAAAAAATTTTCAAGTTATTCAAAGACTTTTATGGTCACTAAAACACTTAAAAAGGTCAAAAAAAAGTTTTATTATTATTAAAAATATTTATAAGGTTACTAAAATTAGTCAAAAAAAAGGTACTAAATTGGTTAATGAGATTTTTGAATTATAAAAGAAAAATAAGATATTCGTAATACACTACGAAAAAAGTATACACTATGAAAATGGTAACTCTTTACAAGGTTAGGTAAAAAATAAGATTACTAAAATAAGAAAAATAAGATTTTTGAATTAGTTTAGTTGTTTACATTTTCGTAGTGTACTTCTAAAATCCACAATAAGATTACTAAAAATCTTAATAAGGTTAGGTAAAAACACTTAATAAGGTGACTAAAAAACTTTATAAGGCCAAAAAAGGAAAAAAAAGTTTAATAAGGTCCAAAAAAAAGCTCAATTAATCACTAATAAAATTACTATAAAACTTTCTTACTAAAAAGGTTTTAAGGTTATTAAAAAATTTATAAGGTGACTAATAAATTTTAAATATTATTGAAAAACTTAACATTAAATAAACTTAATTAATTGAGTAAAAGACGTAACAATGTCACTTATAAAAACTTAAAAGTGTTTACAGTTATTAAGAAATTGAAAATATCACATTCACTATTAGTGCAGTTTAATAGATTGTACAAACCGTGTTGAAGGGTTGACATATATCTTCTTAGTGTATGTTTTTAATATCAAATACATAATTAATTAAGAAATAAATGGTGTATGTAATACTTTTTTAACCTACATGTACAATATGAAAATTTTACTGACGCTGTATTAGATAATTATTCATTAAAAAGAAATAATATAATATTTTTCTACAAATTATAAAAATTTAGTAATATTTTTCAACAAATTATAAAGGTTTTACATAGTAAGGGTAAAATAAAGATTTAGTAATACTTTTTTTGTTTAATTTTACAACGTAACTAAACTTTCATTACAAAATAATGTTCATTCCTTATAAGTTTGTTGCTAACTAAAATTCAAATATTATGTGACTAATGAATTATTCTTAAATAAATTATAATTTTAAATATTTACTTTAAAATTTGAACAAATCCCGATGCAACGCACGGGTTCTAACCTAGTATATATATATGATCATATATATTCTTACTAACATGCATATGAAAAGAAACATGTCGTTTTTACTGTTGCAACACCCTTAACGACATTACATTACATTTCACATAAAAAAGGCAAGTACTTCTAAGAAAAAATAGATACCATTTGTCAAAATTTGATGGCGTAAATGTAAAAATTGCTCCACTAATTTAGCTCCCTTTTGTACCAAATTTATGGCATATATAGACTAATTAATAGAAAATAATGTGAAGGGTACACTTTCTTTTTCTTTTTTCTTTTTTTTTTTACTTATGTACTACTAGTGTTAAATATAAAGTAATTTAATTAAACTCTCCAAAAAAAGAAAATTTTAATTTGTGAAAAATAAGAATAGATTAGATCATGACATAAAGTCTCCTCTCTATAGTTGCAGAGAAGGGTACACTTTACGTACTATATTGTAAAGGTTAAATATTAATTAAATGCTGAAAAAATTGTGAAGCCAAAGTCTTGATTCCATCAATAGATTCTTTATATATAATCAAAACCAAGGAAGAAACTTTTATTTAATTTGTTGTTTCATACAATTGCACAGTACGAAAGATTAGTGTGATTTCTGAACAATTTTGCTTTGCAGGTTCTTACAAAATTATTCATCATAACTTAAACGTGTACATATTCTGAACTTTATTTATGAAATTCAAAAATTCCACCATATAATATTTATTTATTTATTTATTTATTTAATTTATTCATTTATTTTATATATATATATATATTAGTTTTAGATTTCACGTGCGTTACACGTGGCGAAACACATTTAAAGTAAAAGGTTATTAAAATAATTGAAACTAGAACTTATCAGCCACGCTTCGCGTGCAACTGTTTTATTTTATGAGTTCTTTTAAAAAAAATTCAGTTAAGAAATGGAATTTTATTAATGCTTTTAAGAAAATTTAGTTAAGAAAAGAAAGTAATTAGTTATTATGTACTAGTGCTAATCAAAGATGATGAGATTCAATTTTCCTAACTATTGTGTTTTAAGTAATTCATTTTATTGTCATTGATCTTTCTTTAATAATTGTTACATATCACATTTTGTTTTATCTTATGTATTCATTTTTTTTGAAACATATAAGAATCCAAAAATGAATAATTATGAGTCAAAATGGGAGATAGTTGTTTTGGTAAAAAAAAAAAAAAGTCTTCCATTTCTCCTCTCTAATTAATTCGGTCTATGATATTATCCTTGACATTCATTGAATACCATATGAAAGGGGATGAATGACTTTTAATTTTCCCAAACTATAATTAATTTATTGTTATAGTGTATAATTAATCTGTTAAATTAAATAGATAATAAATAAATAGGAAAAAGGCTTTTAATTCAACAGTCGGGATCCACATTTGAAATTTAACATACTAATAATACACAAAAAAATTAAATATTGAATAAACATAAACATAATGAACAAACATTAGAAAATTAATAACAATTGACACTTATCAAAGAAACCAAACGTCATGTAGCGCTCAATGAGGGCCTTGCTCATAAGATTAATAATAGGTATAATAATTAATTATGATCCAATGAGAAATGACCAAATAAACATCCTAACCAAATTGCATAGACTTCAGCATAGAAGGAGTCCTTAACAAACATCCTTCGATCCGCCATACTCGCCAACACCCTACCCTCAGCGTTGCGCAGCACAGCACCCAAACATGCTCTCTGTCGAGAAGCTTCAAATGTCGCATCTGTATTGATTTTATATAGTCCAAACGGTGGAGACTTCCATTGGATCGGTTGAAGACCAGGAGGTATCAACGATCTTGTTGCGATGGGTTTCACTACCAGATTATAATATATATATATATATATATATATCAATTTAAGTATAAGTCAAAGCATCCAATTATTGAAACATAATCGCGTCTACAAAAGTAGATTTTCTTTATATACAATATTTTTTTATATGTTTCATTTTGCTTCTTTGTATTTTCTAACTTGACCAAAATTTTCCTTGAAGGCATTGAAATTCCCTAAGAGAGTGTGACATATAGTTGTGCATGGGAGAAAACATATTGTGTCAGATATACTCCAATATTAGGAATTGTTTGTCCTTGTGTTTTGTTGATGGTTATAGTGAAACAAAGACGGATAGGGAATTATTTCCTCTTGAATTGGAATGGATATCCTTCGTTTTCTGTTGGTGAAAGCAGAATTTTTGAAAGAATAACTTGTTTTCCAGTATATTGGCCAATTGCGATCTCTTCTTGTATTACGTTATGGCCAAAGTGTTTGCAGACCATTCTTGTTCTATTGCACAAAACCATTAGATGTATCCAAATTCCTCAAAAGCATGATTGGACAATTCTTTTTCAACACCAATCTATGCGTTGACAAATCATTCGGTGTTAGATTATTTAAGAATTCCTCTTGATCATGATTGTTCGAGTCATCTACTGTTTCAACGAAACTGTTGCACGTCTTACTCTCATCAAGGAATATTTCTATCATATGCTCATTCAGTTTGTCTACGTACGATCACTTCTTGCTGCCAGCACCGCACAGTTGGTCATTTACTCTGCCGAAGTTGAATTTTGCTTCAAATCTGGGAAAACATTAAAAAAAAACAAAATCCAGAAAAGAGCTAGTAGCCTATTGTACTTTGAGTTTGTTTAATATGGTTTAATTAAGTGTCTAATTTTGATCTTAAGCCCCCCCTCTCATTTCATGGGGATACTCTTGTAGATGGTCATATAGTCTGAGTAATCATGTTGGTATAGAATCAAATGCATTATAAAGAAGCAAGACCGTGGTGTCCTTTTTAACAAGATTGCTGAAGAAATATAGGATGGTATTGTACAAATTGAATTTTTCTAAATAAAAAATTGAATTTTTCTAAATAAAATATTTCAATAATTGCAAAATCTAGATGGTACGGTAGAAATTCAAATTTTATAAATAAATAAAATTATATGTTGTAAATATTATTTTAAAATAATGGCAATTTAGAAATATATTTGAAAAAAATACACAAATTATATTTTAATAGTGGCATAATTAAAATATTTTTTAATAATGGCAATTTAGAATTATATTTGAAAAAAAAGATACAACCGGAAAACATAAAGTTTACCATTATTCGTACTTTTATATATAGTATAGATAGATATAGATATATTTCTAAATTGATAAGAAAATGAAACATTTATAAAACCTAATTTGTTATATATTTTTTATGTGATTTTATCTGAATTTGGTAGCCGTATGTGTCGTTTTTCCCCCTATATTTCTCATATTTGTTATTTTAGACCCATTTGGAGCTATGTTTTAGGAAGATAAAGATTTAAAGCCATTTTGAATCAATTTGAAAAAACTATTGATTTTGTCTCATTTCGGCCCAGTAGGCCCATTAAGCTCGTTTAAGTCCATAAAACCCAAATTGCCAAGCCAAATGTTTTGAAGTCTAAATCTGATATTCTTGGCCCCAATTCGTTAATATGGAAGCCCAAAAAAGGAGCCAAAGTCCAATCAGTAATTATGATGCAATAATGATTCAGCCTTGGTGCAACATCGTTAAATCCTATAAAAAGGAGGATTTCACAAGAGCAGTTTTGGAAGAAAATTTATAACTTTTGATACATAGCTCAGAAAAATGAAAATCATGAGGTATCAATGGAAAGAGGATTTCAAGATCTACAACTTTTATGTTACCTCGAAACCTAATTCTGCCGTTCTGATGGACAATTTTGCCCTTGAAATTTCTGTATAGAATTTATCTACCACTAAACCGACTTGAAGAATGTTTTGGATAAAAATTTAGATGCTAAAGATGATATGAGCATTCCTATTGGCCACGTTGGATCCTAATTAATAAGGATAATCTAAATTTTCATTTTTTAATAATAAAATATTAAAATATTTTTAATAATGATAATTTAGAAAATATATTTGAAAAAAAATACAATCGGAAACCATAAAGTTTATTTTTATGGTAATATAGATATACATATGCATCCAATAAAGTAAGTGATTTATTTATGTTTTGTGTGTGACAAAAAAATATATAGAACTTTAAAAAGTACATTAAAGGAGAGGGTATATCATTCTTGGGGATTTTGATGGATTGATTGATATATTTGTTTGTTTTCTATAAGGGAACTTAACAATAAATAGGCTAAATGTAAATAAGGGTTTAATCTTTGTGAAAATTTTTACCAAAAAAAAAATCTTTGTGAAAATGCTATAATGTTTCAATTTAGTTAAGCACTCAATGTTTCAAGTTTGGCTCAAGGTCTAACGAGAAATAAAACCTATTTTCCAATGCCATGTGTAGTTCTCAATAGCTAACAATTACGCTAAACCTTATTTAAGTTGAAATTCAAATGTTGAGGCCTAATTCAATCAAATTAAGAGATTAGACCCTTTTAAAAAAAATTAGACCTTAAATCAAGCATTTTTAGTTTTTCACAATAGAATAATTATTTGATGTACTAACAGTGTAAAATTTGGACTGCACAAGCGGGGTGAAGAGTTGACACATACCCATTTTCAGAATTAGTTTTGTTTTTAGAATTCAAAACTATTTCTGAAAGGACACATGTCAACCCTTAACCCCTGCATGTGTAGTCTGCTAAACTCCACTGACTGTGTATTATATATATAAATCCATTAAGTTTAGCAGACTACATATGTGGGGGTCAAAGGTTGACATGTGTCCTTTAGAAAATAGTTTTGAATTTTAAAAACAAAATTAAATCAGAAAATAGGTATGTGTCAACTCCTCACCCCGCTTGTGGAGTCCAAAATTTACACTGTCAGTGTATCCAATAATTATAGGCTAAATATCCAAATTGGGCCTAAACCTTTCACGATCTCCGCAAATTGAGCCTAAACCTTTACTCGGCACCAAATTGGGCCTAAACCTATTCGAGGGGCACCAAATTGGACCTATTTTTGACGGGGACGTTGCAGTGAGACGCACGCGCGAATGGAACGCGTGAATATAGGCCATGTGGAAATATCAGAGGCCACGTGGAATATTCAGTTCACGTCATCAAGGCTTTAGCGGGTAGAAAAAAAAGAAAAAGATAATTAAAATATTTAATTGGGCTTTTTATGGAAAATAATTGGGCATGATGTCATTAGGCCAATCTATTTGCATCAGGCCCAAATATAGCAAATGCCATTTTTTTTAACTTCATTCCATTCCGTTTCTTTTTTTTTTATTCTGTTTCTTCTTCTTTTTATTTCTTTTCTCTTTCGTCTTCTTTCTCTTCCAACACTATCTTGCTGCCACCATCGTTGGAACCGCCCTGAGCCACCGCATCGGAACTTTCAGCCACCATCGTCGGACTTCAAACTTTCCAGAAACACTCATCTCGTTGTCTCGATTCCAAATCTGGTTTTATCCTCTTCCAAATCAGCCTTTAAATGCCCCAAACCAAGCTTTGACCGAACCCTCAAAAGCTTTCTGATCCCGACGAATCCACCGTTGGATTGGCTTGATTCTAAGATATATTCTTCCCCAGGCCAAATTCTATCTTTCTACCGTTCGAATTTGCAAACAAACAACTCAAACTTAAATCCCCAATTTTTTTTGCGTTTAATGTTTGAGGCAGTCCTTCTATTTGTTGTTGATACATCATCACACTCACATGCTGATTTGGTTGATCATCTGCAGCTTGGGGTGGGAAACTTACTGGTTCTATTGGGATTGTTTGGGGCTGAAACTGTCTGGGGACGCCACTGGTGGTGGAGCCACCGGTTGAACTCCATTAAGCTGGTTAAATTCGGGTTGGGAGCGTTGCTGCTGATCAACAAGCTGGTTAGTTTGTCCCATTGTACTGAAATATGGAAGCTGCAATTATACCAGAATGCAATACAAGGCTGCTTCTGCTTCATTGTAATGGTAGCTTCCTGAATTAATGTGTTGTTTTCAACCAAATTCTCGATCAATTTATATATTCTTGAATCTTGATCCATATGCTCGGACAAGTCTCTCAGCTAATTTGTTTGATTTGAGTGGAGCTAAGCTATAGATTTGTTATCTTGCTTTGGTTTTACAATTCATTAGTTCTCGTATGTATCGATCACCATTGTTTAATTATTTAATGCTCTTTACTTGATTTTCTTTGAATTTTGGAAGAACTCAAATTATTTATTTGATGAAAGAACCCTCTTTAGATTTTTTTAATGAAAAATTAACAAAATAAAAAAAATTCTACATAAAACCTAAATATTTAAGTTAATAAAAATATTTAAAAAAAAAGCAAATTTTAAAAAATTCTATATTCCACCTGTCAATGCCACGTCACGCCGTTATTAACGGTAACGGCGCGTGTGGTACACATCCGAAATTCCATCTGATTTAGGCCTAATTTGGTGCAATTTGCTAACGTTTAGGCTCAATTTGGTACCCATTAAAGGTTTGGACTCAAATTGAGCAAGTTGCGAAAGGTTTAGGCCCAATTTGGACATTTAGCCAATAATTATATATACTTAATTGAACAATTAACCAATAAATTTGTGCCTTCACACTCTTGTATACGTTTAAAATCTCTCAACCATTAGGCTAATTTTTTTTTTTTAGAATTAAACCATTAGGCTAATTAATTAAGGAGGAGAAATATATTCTACAATTTTTATTTATATATAGATATATAGATATATTATAAACTAATAAATTGAGAATTCTAATTTAATTTGCCTGTAAACTATATATAAACACATAACTTAAAATTCAGATTAGATTACCTTTTATCTCTGAAATACTAACACCACATTCACCCAAGAGCAAATGGATGGGGTATTCCCAAGTCCCAACTAGCTAGGGCAACTATATATATATATCTAAAGTATATCCATTAGGACCATTACTAAAATCTATGACTTTTTTTAGGGACTAAAATCTATGATTTTGATTGGGAATTATAATGTGGGGAATATGAACACATTGACATGCATGGCTCATACTTTTTTTCATATATTCTTTTTCTCCCTTCTTCTTCATTCTTATTCTTTTACTTTTTTATATTCCATTGCATTATTTATTTATCATACATTTTACTACAGTTGAATAAAAGTTATTAATAACTAAGAGGAGGAAAATTTATACTCACAGAAAACTTTTATACAATATATACTTTTGCAGGAAAAAGAAAGAAAAATAAAGAGAATATTCAGTTATATCATAAATACTATGAACATGAGGGCATGACAAAGACCAGCAAATTAGAAATTTAGAATAATTTCTAATGGAAACAAGAAAAAGATCTTGATGGCAGATTCACATCAGATTTGCTAAAATATATGAGTTCCTTTCATGCTAAAGTGGACCTAAATAATTATTAATATATTTATATATTCTTCCACTTGTCAACTTTTATTTTTAAAAATTTTCTTCAACTTTAGAGTTTGTCTTCATGTATAAAATATGTTGGTATATGATGATTCTTATAAAAAATAAACCAAAGCCTCCATTCACTTTTGGAGCATTAATGTTGGTATATATCAATATATCTATTTTATCCTCCAAAAGGACTTTGGTAGAATTTTCTTAGGAAAATATATAAAAAGCTGAATAATTTATTCAAATTAATAGCTACGTACATACTACAAAATTTTATTAATACATAAAAAAATATATCAAATTATTATTATTAAAATTAAATTAATTAATTCCAGCTCTCTACATGTTTGGGTCACATGACATCTGGGTTAACACTAACAGACTCCTTATTGGGCCCAAGTATCAGTTCAAGATATCAAATGGGTATTGGATTCCGGGCCCACAGAGAATAAAGCGGGTCGGGTCAGCTTGATTCAACTTGGTGTAACCCTTAACTTGGGATTTGGGAGAGTGGAGAAGACGCGCCCCCTTCCTAAAACCCCGCCAAACCCTTTCCCGCCATTAAGAAAAGTCCGCTCAATTTTGGGGATTTTTCCTATTTACTGCTTCGAAAAATTTTCATTTTTTATTTTTGGACTCAGAAGCCGGAAAGAAGCATTTTTCTTTCAGTTGTTTCGGAAAATGGATGGAAATTTTGATGAACAAAATAAACTTCCAGAGCTCAAACTAGGTAACCCAAGCACTCCTTTTTATCTTTTTTTTTTTATTAAATTACGGAAGATTCTTGGATGCTTTTTTGGTTTTTGTTTTTCTTTGTATTAATTTTCGTTTTAATGGTTGATAATTTTTTTCCTGTTGCTGTTTTTTGTTTGGATGATTGTTAGCAGATGCTAAGCAGGCTCAAGGGTTTCTCTCATTCTTCAAAACCCTACCCAATGTATCCCTCTTTTCTTTCTTTCATTATTTCTGTCTGATTTCGGAATTTTAATTACAAATTTTGGGCTTTTCTTAATTAAATATTCATAGGTTAGTTTTATAATGATACATATATATATATGGAAGAATGAATATATTCTACTATTAGTTTGTAAAATAATTGTTTATTATACTGTTCTTTTGGCTAATGATTTGACATATTTGTGTTCCAGGATGCGAGGGCGGTTCGCTTTTTTGATCGCCGGGTTAGTTAAGGCATTTTAATTCTATTTATTGATGACAGTATCTTCATTGATTGGAAATTCTTACATTATCTTCACTTCAGCTAAGATTTTAACTTTATTGACTGACTAGTTTACTTTCACAATGTGCTTTTCATTTTAGAATTTAATTCCTTGACATGTTATATAAGAAAAAAGGTGTGTGTATATGCATCTATTATTTAATATATAAAAGTTCTTGCTTTAAAGATATATACATAAATAATGTCAAATTTAGCAAGAAAGAAGAAACTTTTGAGAAATGAACGTGACAGGATTGGCTGTTGGGAAATATTTATATAACCCATTTATGCTATGCTAACATGCTTGATTTCTTTAGTTTTATATGTACATTTTTTTTTATCACTTATCCTTTTTAGCTTTCATGTGAATATATACAAGCAGAGTAGAGATTTATCATTCATTCATTCTCATATACATAGGGTGTGTTCGGGGCAAGGATGATGGGTGTACTATATTTGTATGCACAAATCATCAACCCATCCCATCCATCATCCTTGCCCCGACCACACTCAAGGTTTATAAGATTTTCATGAAGTCATTCTGTTCTCTAAAGCTACTTGTGAACTTCTTTTTCTCTTGTATGCACCATTTCCCATACAGTCTTTTTGTAAATATACAGGATTATTATACTGCTCATGGTGACAATGCAACCTTTATTGCAAAGACATATTACCGTACTACTACTGCTCTCCGGCAACTAGGTGGTGGCTCTGATGGCCTTTCAAGTGTAAGTGTTAGTAAAAACATGTTTGAGACAATTGCCCGTGATCTTCTCCTGGAGAGAACAGACCACACTCTGGAGCTATATGAAGGTAGTGGCTCCAACTGGAGGTTGATCAAAAGTGGGAGTCCTGGGAATCTGGGCAGTTTTGAAGATGTTCTCTTTGCCAACAATGAGATGCAGGACACACCTGTTGTTGTTGCATTGCTTCCCAACTTTCGTGAAAATGGATGCACTGTTGGGTTCAGTTATGTTGATTTAACCAAGAGAATACTTGGATTGGCTGAATTTCTTGATGATAGCCACTTTACAAATGTGGAGTCAGCTTTGGTTGCTCTTGGTTGTAAGGAATGCCTTTTGCCAATGGAGAGTGGAAAATCCAGTGAGTTTAGAAGTCTGTATGATGCTTTGACCAAATGCGGTGTTATGGTAACTGAGAGAAAGAAAACTGACTTTAAAGCAAGAGATCTGGTGCAGGATCTTGGCAGGCTAGTCAAAGGCTCCATTGAACCGGTTCGAGACTTGGTTTCTGCATTTGAAGTTGCACCTGCTGCTCTAGGAGCCTTATTATCTTATGCTGAACTACTGGCAGATGAAGGAAATTATGGAAATTATAGCATTCGGAGATTCGATCTTGGCAGCTACATGAGGTTAGATTCTGCTGCTATGAGGGCATTGAATGTCCTAGAAAGCAAAACTGATGCAAACAAAACTTTTAGTTTGTTTGGTCTTATGAATAGAACCTGTACTGCTGGGATGGGTAAGCGGTTACTTCATATGTGGCTTAAGCAGCCTTTGTTAGATGTAAGTGAGATAAACTCCAGGCTAGACTTAGTACAAGCTTTTGTGGAGGATACTGAGCTTCGCCAAGAATTGAGGCAGCATCTGAAAAGAATTTCAGATATTGAACGACTTATGCGCAATATTGAAAAGACAAGAGCTGGTTTGCAGCACATTGTAAAACTATATCAGGTGAGTCGAATTCTAATATTCGATTGTATAGACTGTAGGCATATGCAAATGTACTGCTACTGCAGATAAATTGGCACCACCCTAGGGTAGTAATTTTTCATGAACCAAAAATGCTAATGTTGTTGCTGACATTTTCTACTAACCCTGTTCCTGCTATGTTGTCTCTTATATCTTTGGTACAGAAGAAACAAAGACCAAAATCACCAAGATGTTGATTTATATTTCCTGAAATGAATTTTAGTGTTCTCTAAATGTTGTTATTTGTAAAATGACTGTGAACTGTACCTTTATTTTTTGTGTGCCTTTTACACTAATTGTAGAATTTGTATTGCAGTAGTTTAGCTTATGTTCATTTCCTTATTCTCACTTGCATCTGCATGAATGTAGGGTCATAAACTAAAGTTTTACCTCTTAGTGATCATATCTTTTTATCTTTTATTTGAAACTTCACATATTTTGACCTCAGTTAATGTTTTGGATGCAGTCAAGTATAAGAATTCCCTACATTAAAAGTGCTTTGGAAAAATATGATGGACAGTTTGCATCCCTGATGAAGGAAAGATATTTGGATCCTTTTGAGTTCTTGACTGATGACGAGCATTTGAACAAGTTCATTGCTCTTGTTGAGACATCTGTTGACCTAGATCAACTTGAAAATGGGGAATACATGATTTCACCTAGTTATGATGACGGACTAACTGCACTAAAAAATGAGCAGGAGTCACTAGAGCGCCAGATACACAATTTACATAAGCAAACTGCTTCTGATCTTGATCTCCCTATAGACAGGTCATTAAAGTTAGATAAGGGTACACAGTTTGGTCATGTTTTCAGAATTACAAAGAAAGAAGAGCCAAAAGTAAGGAAAAAGCTCTCCACCCAATTTATTGTCCTTGAGACCAGAAAGGATGGGATAAAGTTTACTAACACAAAGCTTAAAAAGTTGGGGGACCAGTACCAGAAGGTACTTGAGGAGTATAAGATTTGTCAAAAAGAGCTAGTCAATCGAGTGGTTCAAACTACAGCAACTTTCTCTGAGGTACTTGTTCTTTCTTCTATCTTGTCGCTTCTTTGTCTTTTTAGAACCTTGACTAAGAAATCTTATATGGTACAGGTGTTTGAGCCCTTAGCTGGGTTGCTCTCTGAATTGGATGTCTTGCTGAGTTTTGCTGATTTAGCTTCTAGTTGCCCTACCCCATACACAAGACCTGAAATCACTCCAATGGTACATATATACTACTTGTTTCCCTTTTTCAGTTCTTGCATTGATATTTCATATTTCTTGTTTCCAAGGTCCAACGCTTTACATTGTATGGTTATTTATGATTCAACAGGCTGTGGGAGATATTATTTTAGAAGGAAGTAGACATCCTTGTGTGGAGGCACAAGACTGGGTGACCTTTATACCAAATGATTGTAGACTTGTGAGTATTCTTGTGATTCATGGCTAGAAGCTTTTTCTTGCTTCTTCAAGTTGAAGTGACTTAATCTTTTTGTTAGAGAAATAAATTAAATGGTGCATTGCTTGCTCTGAATTTTGCACATGATACAGGTAAGAGGAAAGAGCTGGTTCCAGATCATAACTGGACCTAATATGGGTGGAAAATCAACATTCATCCGGCAGGTGCTATTTCAATGATACAGTTACATAGTACTCATTTGGTTATATCTATTGAGCAACAACGGAGTGACATTTTGCTCCATAATGTCAAATATCACCCTCAGATTAGATAATAAAAAATTTCATTGCCTTTATTTTGGTTGATTTGCAGGTTGGTGTCAACATTCTAATGGCACAAGTGGGTTCTTTTGTTCCTTGTGATAAAGCTAGCATTTCTGTCCGAGACTGCATCTTTGCCCGTGTTGGTGCTGGTGACTGCCAAGTAAGTAACATGGGATATAGCTTTTTAATTCATTTTCCCTGTCAAGCAATCAATGAAGAAGGTATTCAAGTTTCTGTCAGAATATGTTTGATGATATTAAGGAGGATGTAGGATGTAGGATGTAGTTTACTATCACGAAGGCCTCTAAACAATAATTTTATTCTGTGTAGTTACGTGGAGTTTCTACCTTTATGCAAGAAATGCTTGAAACTGCATCGATATTGAAAGGAGCTACTGACAAGTCATTGATTATCATTGATGAGCTGGGGCGTGGAACATCAACCTATGATGGATTTGGTTAGTTTCATTCTCAAATAGCATTTTAACAATTTCTGCTGCCTTCTGTTTTCTGTCTCCAACCCCAAATTTTCAATGCAGGGATGAGAATATGAGGGGTTGGCCTTCTTCTGCTTAACCTTCATGTGATAGTATTTATGTTGCCTTGTATGTAGGAGAAAATAATCAAAGTAGTTATAGGTGAGGATTACAAATTTCAGTCGGCAACTGTAGCATTTTGATAGTAAACTTCTGAAATAAGCTGGAAGAATGAGACAGTCAAATTGTGTTTGTTAAATAGGAGTGGATTTGAGTCCATTAACCGGTTAGAAACACAAAAAAGAACTTCCATCTTAGCCCTATTTCAATTGAAGCTCTCCTCTTTGGTTTAATATACTTGGTTTGAATTTATTCTTTCATTCGCCTATACTTCATCAGTTCATCTAAGCTTTAAAAATAAATGTGTATGCGTATTTTGTTCAGCCTGATTGGGACACCTAGAACAGGGTAATGCTTTTGTGGTCTTTCAACATCAATATAGAACCTGGATTCTATTAAAGCCTTTCAAAACTTTTGGATGACTAAGACGAGTATTTGGATGCAACCTTCATTTTCCAAATTAAAAGTTCCCTGCATGCTTATATATTAGTCTTCTTGTCAGCTAGAAAGTAGTACTTGAAAGTAGTACATCCAGAACCACTATGTCTAGGGAAACAACAATTGGTTAGTAAGAATTTGGATAAATGCAAGCCTTTTGAAAGCAATATGTCCTGTGATATGCTAAGTCTCTATTCCTTGTTCTGTTGGCATATTTGTCATGTGTGCACACGCCAAGTGTATATTGCTAGTTTATTATACCATGATGTCGATTGATTTGCACATTGTATATGTTGTCACCATTATAAATCGTGTTTTCTTGCTCATTCCTTAATTCACAGGTTTAGCATGGGCCATATGTGAGCATATTGTTGAGGTTATCAAAGCACCAACTTTGTTTGCTACCCACTTCCATGAACTGACAGCATTAGCTCATGAAAATGCAAAGCATGAGCCTCAGACAAAACAGATTGTTGGTGTGGCAAACTATCATGTTAGTGCTCACATAGACTCATCAAGTCGCAAATTGACAATGCTATACAAGGTGAGTTAACAGATTAATTAATTATACACCTGTGGGTTTATATTGCCAACTAGAATTGGTTGGGTTAATGTTCCTTCTTTTGTTATTATTCTGGATCAAGTGCTTTTCAATGTGTACTTCCTGCCTGTAGATCTCTTCATATTAGGTATGGCCAGAGTGCTAGGAATCAAATACTTGTCTTTACTCTTTAGGCCAAGCAGTTCATGAGAAGCCACGAATTAGCATGCTTAGGGACAAGATGACCACTTTGCGGTAGTAGAATCCTCGTTTTGTTTGTTTATTATTTATTTCATTGATAATGGGATCATTTTTGCACTCTATAAACATCGAATAGAAAACTATTCTCTTGACTACCCTACCTTGATAGATGGACTGGCCTAAATAGTGTCATGTAGAATAAAGTTGAAGATAATTTGAAGGGTATGGAACCTAAAATTAGTCGTATAAAACTTTTCTGTGCTTGAAAGTTGAAAACATACTTGTTTAAGCTTAATGAGTGGTACAGTTGGTACTTGGTACAGTGTAGCACATCTGAAACATTGATAATGTGAGATTGAAGATGAAGGGAAACAGGGTTGCAGGCTGGATCAATGTTAATCGCATAAGAGTCAAATTAGGATGGTTGGGTTGGTTTCTTTTTGAAGCAATAGTAGAACATCTTTTTTACAATGTAGGATTGGCCAAAATTATTATATGCAGGCAACCTCAAGGGGAAAAAAGGAGGAGCAGGCAAATAACATAATCATGTCTAAATTGAATTTACCAATGCTTGTTATGTCATTGGTACCTTATGTTAAATATATTTTCACTTGGGAAAACAATCACTTATGCTCCCATAAATGACCAGGTTGAGCCAGGAGCCTGTGATCAAAGTTTTGGTATTCATGTGGCAGAATTTGCAAACTTTCCTGAAAGTGTTGTTGCCCTTGCAAGAGAAAAGGCTGCTGAATTGGAAGATTTCTCACCAACTTCTATAATTTCAAATGATGCTACAGAAGAGGTTTGGCCCTATCTTTTATTTATACTTTTAAAGTACTTGTGACAAGGCTATAAGATGACCTTGATTCTGTTGTGATCATGCGAAGCCTGCTTCAACTGTGGTCTCCTATCATATTAGCTAATTAGCTGCTTCAACTCTAGCTTCCCTTTTTATTTATTTATTTTTTTCCTTTTGATGTATCAACTTTAGCTTCTGCTCTTGGATGGCTTCCTTCGATTAATTAAGAACATTGATAATACTACATCTATATGGTTTCAGGACTAATATTATGCAACCTGAGTTGCTGAAACGATTGCCATGATAATGTTCCTTTGAGGGCACCATCCCATTCAGTTTAATTATATTGTGCATATACCCTCATATACAAGTTTTCTGATATTGACGTTGGAAAAATTATTCACTGTCGTTTGTATCACATGTTATAGGCATAACTGCAAATGAATGCTAACTTTGACCAGGGAGACTAGTTAGTTGAAATCTATTGTTAGATTCTAATAATTTTGATGTACAGGAGAGTTCGAAAAGGAAGAGAGAGTGTGATCCTGATGACATGTCTAAAGGTGCTGCAAAGGCTCACAAGTTTTTGAAGAATTTTGCTGATCTGCCATTGGAGTCTATGGACCTGAAGCAGGCTCTACAACATGTAAATAAGTTAAAGGATGGCTTAGAAAAAGATGCAGTAAAGTGTCAGTGGCTCCAGCAATTCCTCTAGGCTACAACCTGACTGAAGGTACCCTCCTTGCTCGCAGAACCACGAGTCAAGGGAAATGTTTTTGATGGATCATTGTGAAATGATTCATGACCACTCCTTCCCTTTTTTTGTACACAGAAACTTATCTGCCACCAGAAGCAGCCGGTGGCCTGCTGTCTTCATTTTGGGGTGGCATATCTGACCTAAGCTAGCTTACCGGGCTTTTTTTTTTTTTTTCCTTTGTAATTTATCTCTTTTTCCCTCTTTTGTAGAGGTTAATAGGTAATGGAATGAGGGCCTCTCCGCTCTCGCTGTAAATTCTGGTTGAAGAAATCTAGAATGCCTTGCTTGCATCAAATTTTTCTTAAAAAGAAAAAGCTTTATCCCTTCATTTTATTAAGTAGAATGTGCATATATAGTTAAGATGTTAAGTCTGAATTTGATAACAAATAGAGTTATTCAAGGGCCGGGCTACCTGCCCAAGTCCGTAAGCCCGCCCGATATTTTAAAGGGCTTGGACAAGAATTTTAAGCCCATTGGATGGGTTTAGACAAAAATATCAAGCACGTTTATTAAATTGGCCGGACTTGGATATAAGAGCAAAAAATGTTATACGTACACCGTATCTTAAATATGCTTGTTTTTATTTTTTATTTGTTGATATATAATATATATTAAATATAATAAATACGTACACCGTATTTTAAATACGAAAAAAGATGAATAATTTATGTAGAAAATCTTATTATCAATAAGAATAGTATATTATAGGTAGTATATATCATATTTTATAATTACAATTATATTTATATACTTAATTAATATAATTTAATTCTTAAAATAATAATTAAAAAAATTAGACGGGCTTTTGGACGGGCCTTGATCTAAGTATTGATAAATGGGCCGGGCTTGGAAAAAAGTTTGAGACCCGTTTTATAAATGGGCCGGGCTTGGGCAACACTAATGGCCTTAATCTCAAGGCTAGGCCCGGCCGGCCCATGAACAGGTCTAATAACAAACTGATAAAACCAAAACTCTCCTTCCTGAAAATCTTATGTTATTCATGTTGTCAATGTCTCTTTGATTTTAACTATGCTGCTGTGTTTCTACCAAAAAAGGAACCCATTGTCTTATCTACTTCACTTTCTAGATAGATTGTTGATCATTATTTCCAAAGTAGGATCAAAATATCAAAATTAGTAAATTTGTAGCAATAATTTTAGTTCTCAGCATCCTTATCTTCCGAGTGAATAGTTCATATAATGAAAAAGACAAAAGAAAAATCTTCAAATGCTTAGATATTTTGGATGTCCAATATCCAGAGATGAGAGAACTAGTTGCCAAAAGTGTCTTCTTTTTCCCTTTTGTTCATTACCCAAACTTAATATCTCCTTGGAAGCTTATGAAATGGAAGGAAAAATCAGAGCATGATTTCCACTCCATATATATAATATATATAGTTGTAATTAATGCTTGCAATTTATTTCCTTAATTATCTATTCTTTACTTGTTAAATTATTTCAAAATCATATATATATTATATATATAATAATATACTAATATCAAACATTTTAAATTATTACTACTATAATTGAAATATTCTTTCTTTCATTAATTAAAGTATGAAAAGACAAAGGAGCCTTGGTTCCTCGATTAAACATTTAATTAAGAAAAAATAATTATTAATACCATAAGAAGAAGCTGGAAAGAGGAATGGAGATAATTTAACAATGGAGTAGTAATGCAGAAAATGCCAAAATGATGAAAAGGAATAGGAAAATATCCTATCAAATCAAATCAAAATGATTGATAATAACAAACTGGGGATTCCTTTTTCTTTTTGTTGAGTTGAGTTTGGGTGGCAATAATGGACATTTGATAATTATGAGATTTTTTTTTCTTTTTTTGTTAAAGTAGACAAAGGTGATGATGCAATCATGCAATTATTCAAAAGATAATTAAAGTCAAAGTCAAAGATGTTGAGAAGAATGTATAGGACGATAGTTCTCAATCCTCCTTGTTGTAATTATTTTGAAGAAGAAGAAGAAACTTTGTTTATAATTCATGCAGTGCAAGTATAAACTTTTTTACTCCATAAATGGAGTTATAAATATAACATGTCTCATTTAAAGTTCCAAGTGTTCTAAGACATATATGGGGTATATATTTTTGGTATATATAGAGAATGATAGGAGATATGTATGAGAAAACACTTAATTCGCTTCATTGTAGTGAGTTGTAGCTTGTTCAACGTAGAAAGATAATTAATTCGATAATTCCGATATTTTCAAATTTTTTAGGATATGAAATTTACATATGTGAGACTTGAAATCAATATTTTTTTTTTATTCAAAGAAGACTGCTTTTAACTAACAATAACGACCCTAGACCATGCTACTCATATCAAGTCTTCTTGTAGCAATGTATGCAAGCTTCATGGTGGATTGTCAAACTTATAGTAAGCTCAAAGCTGCCTTGATAAATCCCAGGAACACGCCAAATATATAGTCCATCAGGGTAAGTTGAACTGACAATTACATGCATATATTTTGAATTTTGAACACATAAAAGTATTCTATCTTCAAATTAAGGAATACATGAACACATAAAAATTTTCAACACTGTTGAAAAACTAAGAACCAATTAAGTTGAATTTTGATCGTATTCTAAAATTGACTTCTATATATTTTTGCAACAGTATTATATGTGATTCTTTCTCTTCTAAATCAAGTTGAAAAAAAAAAATCCATATAGGCCACTTGGGCATTTGGCGAGGGCAGCCTGGACAAAAAGGAAATCCAGGAAAAAAAAAAAGAAAATTGAAAAACACCATTATCCAGTAAGAGGCCGCCAGATAGACATAGATATAGAAAAAAAAATCCAACTGTCGGACCTTGGAATTTACAAACACCTGACAACACAAATCTAATTCCTCTCTGCTGTTCCTTTTGATGACAGCCCTGTTCCCTTTTCATCTATAAATAACCACTAATTTACAGCCACGTAAGCATGAGAACGGCAGCTGCTGCAACGCCATTGCACCTTCCTAGAATAGTTCCATAATCGACCTGTCAGCCCATGCGATTGCTTGCTTGCTTTAATTAGAGATTTAGAGTAATTAATTAATTTGCCTGTCCTTGCAACTATAATAACTGAATTTAATGACACGTCATTTTCCTAACCTGTCATTTTCTCCTGGGATTTT
>AWUE01018038.1:0-35787 GCA_001974825.2 Corchorus olitorius
AAGAATTTAATTAGATTTATGAGAAAGAAGATATTTTAAGTAGCAAAGGTTAATGTTCGAGAATAAGAAATGGATTATAAGCTACAATTTTATCAACAAAAAATGAATTTTACAGCTATAAAACTCAACCACCATTATTAATAAGTTATATATATAGAAAATTGAGATCCATTTAAATGGCAAACTACTTCACAAATACACAAAATACTAATAAAATTTCAAATTTTTGAAACGAAATCCTTTCTATATTCAAACAATAATAACAAAATCTATAACAAAGAATGTCTGACGCGCCAGTGCGGACCGATCAACTTGTTGATGATTAAAATTAAGGAAAAGGTTGTTAATCTTACCTATTTAGTATAGTTACTAGTACTAGTACCAAAGAAATGATTCATCAAAGGTGATTTAAGCATTTTACCCTTGTTTCTTTTTCTTTTTCTTTTTTTTTAGAAATTGTTTTCTTTTTCTTTTACAAGTAGATGAAAATCACCGGACGGTTCCTCTATTATACGAAAATTGCAGTTTGGTCACTATTCTATTTTTTTCCTGCAAAACGGTCTCTCTACTATTAAAAGTGTTCCTCCGCATTGGCGCATTCTATGGTCTCACTGAGCTATGACATAACTGTCAAGCGTGATGACATGACACTAACACCGTGATTTGCTGACGTGGTAGATGACACGTGTAATAAAAATTAAATATTTTTATTTTAATATATTTTATTTTATTGAAATTATTTTAAAAACAAATAAAAAAAATCTGAATTATTTTTTTCACAAACACTAACAATATTTCTCTCTCCTTATTAAAAGATCAAATATATTTTTTTTCATGAATCAAGAAAGAACATTTTGAATGTTCTAACTCCAAAATCCAAATTGTGCAAATTAATTCTACTTTTCCCAAGCACCCATTCTTTATAGTCCCCATAAAAGAAAATTTGATTATACAATGGACCCTATGTTCCTTTGCCAGTAAAGTTTGAAATGAAATGTTCTTATTGAAATGGAAAGGAAAGAGATAAGGAATTTTGGTTAGGATTATGAATGCTCTTTGTCCAAAAAGATAAGGAATTAGGGTTAAATTGCTTCGGAAAAGTAGAACTAATTTGCATAATTTGGGTTTTGGATTAGAACATTCAAAATGTTCTTCCTTGGTTCATGAATAAGAAGGTGTTTGATCTTTTCATAAGGAGAGAGAAGTTTTTTTAGTGTTTGTGAAAAAAAAATTCAGATTTTTTTAAAAAAAATCAATAAAAGAAAATATAATATTTAATTTTTATTACATGTGGCATCTGCCACGTCAGCAAAAATCACGGCGTTAGTGCCACGTTAGTACGTTTGACGGTTTTTCACGACTTAGTGACGCAATGGACCGTGGAGAAATACTTTTGATAATAAAGGGATTATTTTGCAGAAAAAAATAGTACAAGGACCAAACTGTAATTTTTGTATAGTAGAGGGACCGCCCAATGATTTTCACCTTACAAGTCAGTCTTATAGTACCGATTAATATGAAATCAAGTTATAAATCAGAGATTTTTCCTACATTTAATTTTTTATACATAATATTTTAATATAATTTTTTTTGTTTGATTCTCATGAATATAATATATTGAAAATGAGCTATATAATAGGAGGTAGCCCCTTTCCTATCCCAAATCCCATCCTGAATTGCTAAATACCGGCCCCTTTTTGCTAGTTACTGCCCCCCTTTTGATACTTTCCCTTTGCTTCATTTTCCTCTAAAATTTTCAAACTAAAAATCTCAAATTTTCAAGTCAATCACCAATAATAATAATCATAAACCCTATATTGACCCTAATTAATAATAACAAGCAGGGTGGCCAGCGCTTGCACTGCAGCCCTTTTTTGTTTGATTCTCATGAATATAATATATTGAAAATGAGCTATATAATAGGAGGTAGCCCCTTTCCTATCCCAAATCCCATCCTGAATTGCTAAATACCGGCCCCTTTTTGCTAGTTACTGCCCCCCTTTTGATACTTTCCCTTTGCTTCATTTTCCTCTAAAATTTTCAAACTAAAAATCTCAAATTTTCAAGTCAATCACCAATAATAATAATCATAAACCCTATATTGACCCTAATTAATAATAACAAGCAGGGTGGCCAGCGCTTGCGCTGCAGTCATCTTCTTATTAGGGCTATATTTTTTGTAGTTGTTTAAGTCGATTAGTAAGAAGATATTGCATTGGCTGTAAGTTAATCAGTTAGGAGAAATTCATACATCCAAACAAATAATTCGCATATACAAAGCAAAACACATGACCTCTCTTTCATTCTAAAAGTGCATTACCTGAATTCTACTCTATCTCTAGGTAATTTATCAAAATAAATCAAAATAAAGCTATTATTCTACTCCTCCATCTCTAGATAATTCATCAAAATAAAGCTAATATTAATTGTTATTTGAAATGTATGTTGATTATCTAAAAAAACATCGTACGCTGCGGTCATTTTTTAATCTTGATTGCAATTGTTAAATTAATGAACTCGGGTAGGTGGAAGAATTTGGCTTCTGCATAAGGATTGCCTAATTTTTTGTAGACAAGGAGCATGTATAGTTGTCGTAGGAAATTGAATTAGTTGAAAGCATTTGCAGGAGCATATGTAATTTACAGCATGCATCACAAAATGATTGTACTTAGCATTGGCTAACTGTGCATTTGGAAATGTCGAAATATACTAAACATAAGCAACTAATAGAAAAAGACTTATGGCCGTGCTTAATTGCTAAAGCTTCGAGTATAGGGCAGTTGGAATTAATGATCACTTTACTTTGGTCAATCTGGAGGAATCAGACTGAATGCTTGCATTCATCTTACTGTGCAACACCCGCGACTCTTATGTTTTCGACTAACAGGTTGATAGGCCAGCTAACAACCTTGTCTGCTCCGAGGACGTTAGGTAGGAGTATTAGAGTTGGGACTTGTTGGCAGCCACCACCATTGAACAAGGTGAAGATCAATGTGGATGCATCTTATGGTGGTTCAAGTCTGGAGGCCGGTTTGGGTGTAGTGGTACGATCGAGTGAGGGAGAGGTGATGTTTAGTGCAGCAAAGCAGATAGGTTTTGTTGCCAATTCCCTCTTTGCAGAGGTCCATGCCATACTGTATGGATTTGAAATAGCACTTGAATATGGATTACAGAAATGTATTATCGAGTCTGACTGCTTGATTGCGGTCACGGAGATTAATAAGAAGAATTTGGTGTGGTGGGAGGGAGAGTGTTGATTTACGAAATTCGGGAGTTAGTGTCTTTGTTTGATCATTGTTCTGTTGTACATGTTCATAGGGAAGCTAATTTACTGGCACATAGATTGGCACATCTTGGTGTTGATTTTGTGCGGTGCGGGGGTTTACCCTCTAGCGTTTGTAATCCAGATTTGTCTAATTAATGAAATTCATTTGTTTATCAAAAAAAAATAGAAACCTCAATTAAAGGGAGGTCGAATGATAAATAATTTTTTTTTTGTAAAATAAAAGAGAAATAAAGAAATGTTAATTTTAAGTATCAAATAATATAATCAACAAATAAATCCAGATTTACCTCAAAATGTTGCGGTGAGAAGTGAAAGTTCTCCATTTAGTTATGTCATCCTAAGGCGCTGCTAAATTAAATGGAAGGATTTTATCAACGTCCACCTAAAAATTTTAGGAAACAGAACGGAGTCCATGTGAAACCAATTCAGAGAAATGTTAGGGAAGAAAAAACCCACCCAAATAAAAATGAAGACGAAAGGAAAACAGAACTGGAATGTCAATAGTTTACCCATGAATCAACCATTATTGCAGATACATTTATAACACCAATCCTTTGGAATTCCGGCAGAGGAGTTGAACCGGTAAATCCTAATATCCACACACAATTAATATGTAATTAATTAAAACACACTTAATCATAAATATAAAAATTAATAAATTACAAAAAAAGGCAGCAGGAAAAGTAAGAGAGGAAATTCATCGAGGGCCTTTTTAGTCACCCGAAAAGTGTGAAAAGACCAAAAAAAGCCAAAAGGAGACACCACATTAATCCTCAATTTGGCCTTTAAGTAATTTCCATTGTCACTAGAAATAATATATAGTATATATTATCATAAAAAAATCATAATTTAAATTTTAAAAAAAAAATTGATCTAGACGCGGTACCGTCCTCCGAGGACAGCATTCCTCCTTTTACTTGGACGGTCCATGCCCCTAACTTTGGATAGAAAGTTAAACAATCTTTTTGAACCATCAAGCTCCAAAACTTGAAGATATTTTGTTTTATTAATTTTGGTCTGTCTATACAATCTTACTATCTAGAAGGTTTTAGAGGAAAATGAAGCAAAAGGCAAAAATGTTAAAAGGGGGCGGTAATTAGCAATCCCCAATCCCATTCCACCTATTTCAGGATTCGAATACGAGGCCTCCTATAAAAAGTCCCAAAATTTAACCAAATTGTACCTTGAAAATATAAAATCTTCCATGAATCGGAAATCGATTTTTTTTTTCATTCAATCCAAAAGGCGTATACATTTAAACTTGTTAATTCGGCAGGTTTGTAAATTGTCACACCATCTAAAAATTGCAAGAAATTATTATTTAGTACTATGACTAGTTCATTCATGTAAGTGAAAATTATAATTTGACTCCTAAAAGGGAAAAACTATGTTATTTAGGACCAATGAAACAAACCCCTTATTAATTAAAATAAATAAAACCCCATGCAAATAATCTAAACTCTTGAATTGTGATTGTTTGATTCTTGACTCATATATAAAATTCTTCGTATCAAGAATAAATTTCCTAAACAAGAATATTATGATATTTTATGTTTTCTGATTGTATACTTTTTTTCAAATATATTTCTGAATTGTCATTATAAAATGATATTTTAATTATTCTACTATTAAAATAATGAAAATTTAGATGATCCTTATTAAATAAGATCCAACGTGGCCCCACATCATCTTTAGCATCTGAATTTTCGTCTAAAACATTCTCCAAGTCGGTTTAGGAGAAAATCAATTATGTCCACAACTTTCAAGGCCAAAATCGTCTACCGAAATGACAGAATTAGGTCTCGAGATAAACATAAAAGTTGTAGATCTCAGAATCCTCTTTCCAACGGTACCTCATTTGCATTTTTCTGAGCTCTGGATCAAAAGTTATGAATTTTCTTCCAAAACTGCTCTTGTGAAGTCCTCCTTTAAATAGGATTTAACAATACTGTGTCAGGGCTGAATCATTACTGCATCATAATTACTGATTGGACTTGGACTCCTCCTTTGGGCTTAAAAAATTGGGGCTAAGAATATCAGATTTAGACTTCAAGACATCTAGCTTGGCAATTTGGATTTCATGGATTCAAACGAATCTAATGGGCCTATTAGACCGAAATGAGACAAAATCAATAGTTTCTCCAAATCTATTTATACCATATATAAAAGTACGAATAATGAAAAATTTATGTTTTCCGATTGTACCCTTATTTCAAATATATTTCTAAATTGCCATCATTAAAATTTATTATTTAAAAATAATTATAAAATTTCAATTTAGACCGAATTATAAGTTTGTAAAATTGATTTTCATTGATGAACATGGAAATTTCTACGAATAATGGGAAACTTTATGTTTTCTGATTGTACACTTTTTTCAAATATATTTAGTATAATTTTATTCTTTAAAAATTAATTAAAAATTTCAATTTAGACCGAATTATAAGTTTGTCAAATTGATTTTCGTTGATGAACATGCAAATTTCCTTTACTATTATTTTTTGAATTTAATAGTTTACTTTTATTTTCAATTTTTTAAATGTCAATAAAAAGATTAAACTAACACTAACACATACAATACTATTGTTAGTGAAGCTCCATCTCTTCGTTATATAATGTTTTGCCGCATTCACTTTGTTTAATTGGAAATTGTTGAGTTAGAAGAGTATGTGATATTATGATTTTGATTTTCTTGTCTCTGTGTGGTTATCAAAATTTCATAAGATGATTATTATAATTTCATGAGGAGGTTATCAAAATTCTATAGTGTGGTTACCAAAATTTCATAAGGACGTTATCAAAATTTCATGGGAAGGTTATCAAAATTTCATAGTGTGGTTACCAAAATTTCATAGGATCAGGTTATTAAAATTTTTTAGGAAGGTTATTGAACTTTTATAGTGTGGTTATCACAATTTTAAAGAAAGGTTATTAAAGAGATTATCAAAATTTCATAAGGAGGTTACTAATATTTTATGGGGAGGTTATCAAAATTTCATAATGTGGTTATCAAAATTTTTTAGTGTGGTTACAAAATTTCATATGAAGGTTATAAAAGTCTCAATTTCATGAGGAGTACCAAAATTTGATAGAAGGTTATCAAATCTCATAGAGTGATTATCGAAATTCCATAGAGATCGGATATCAAAATTTATAGGAAGATTTATTAAAATTTCATAGTGTTGTTATCAAAATTTCAAAGGGAGGTTATCAAAATTACATAATGTGATTATCAAAATTTCATAGAGGGGTCAAAAAAACTTTATAGAGAGATTATCAAAATTTCATAAAGAGTTTATCAAATTTTCAAAATGTTATTTACCAAAATTTCATTGTGGTATTTCTGGGGAGGTTATCAAAATTTCATAGTATGGTTACCAAATTAGGAAGGTTATTAAACTTTTATTATGGAGTAATCAAAATTTCAAGGAGGATATCAAAATTTCATATTAAGGTTATCAAAATTTCATAGTTTAGTTTTCAAAATTTTCATAGGTATGTAGATCAAAATTTCATAGGGAGATTAACAAAATTTAATAATGAGGTTATAAAAAAATCATAGGGAGATTATCAAAATTTGTAGTTATCAAGAGTTCATAAGGAGGTTATCAAAATTTTATAGGATGGTTTATCAAAATGTCATAGCGAGGTTATCACAATTTCAAAGTGTGATATCAAAATTTCAGGGTGTGATTACTAACAATTCATATGAAGGTTTTTAAATTTTCAAAACATGGTTATCAATATATCATATGGAGTTATCAACATCTCATAGTTTTGATTATCAAAATTTCATAGGGAAGTTATCAAAATTTCATAGTGAGGTCTTCAAAATTCCTTAGGGAGGTTAATAAAATTCCATAAGAAGGTTAAAAAAAAATTAAAAAAAGGTTCTCGAAATTTCATAGTATCGTTATTAAAATTTCATAAGAAGGTTATCAAAATTTTATAAAGAGGTCATAAAAATAGTGTAATTATCATAAATTAATAGGGAGATTACCATATATATATGAAATTTCATATGAATATTTCATTTAAACATGTTGGGTCACGTGCAACGCACGTGAAATATAAAACTAGTAATTCTTAAGTTTATATACTATTGACTGATTCAAAACATGATTTTTTTTTTGGCCAAACAAAACATAATATTGAACAATTAACTTTCTTACCTTAAAGATTAATATCTTCCGATGAAATGTACTTCTAAAGAATAGAACTTGTGCTCTTGATTTACCCAAAGTAAAAGGATTAACTATTTCAAGCCAATTACTTGTTTTTTGAGAAAAATTTCGTTAAATCTTCATTCAAGAAAATTAGATATCTGGATTACAAACGCGTAGTGGAAGGCCACACCAAACATGATTAGCTCCTAACTGACAATCATACTGAGCTAAGTCATGAGCAAGACAATTAACTACTCTACTTACATGTCTAAATGATAAATAAGAAAACTGTAATCCTAATTGCTGAATCTGCCTTATTAACGCACCCCCTTCCCATAATGTCTAATTCCCTCGTTTCAGCTCTCGGATAGCAAGTAATGAATCACTCTCGACTTGACAGGATAAATACCCATATGTACTAGCTAAAAGCAATCCAAACCGAATTGCATACACCTCTGCAAATAATGGATCCTGGACACTGCCAATTCTAGCAACACCACTTAAAATCACCCTTCCTATGGCATCTCGTAACACCATCCCTAACCCAGCTTCTCCCTTACTTCGACCGAACGATGCATCAGTGTTCAATTTTACTAGATTATCTGGAGGTGGCTGCCAACATTGGACTACTCGGCATGAAGACCCCGACAATCGATTGTTAGCTTCCATCTCACTTACTAATCTAGCAGCCATTGTCGATATTGTTTCCGGCAATTGACACACTGATTCATGTAGCACCTTATTCCTATTTGTCCACAACAGCCAAAGCAAGCAACAAACCATATCAACCGAACCCATTTCCTGCGACTTAGCCAGCAACTTACTCCAGAAATTCCCTTCATTACGCCAAGCTTCCAAATAATTCTGTAACCATGGGCAGGATAATCTCCAAACAGCCTGACTCAAAGTGCAATAAAAAAAACATGTAAAATAGAGACTTCCATCCCCAAACAAACCACACACTGATTATCTATAGGTACTCCTCGTTGCTGCAATTGGGCTTTGGTTGGCAAAATATTATGAATCAAACGCCACATAAAATACTTAATCTTTGGTAGAACATGGGCACTCCATACCGTATACCAAAAACTCGTCCTTGATTCCATCGATATAACACTTTTGCCAAGCAATCCTCTGGCCACATGATAACCACTTCGAACCGAATAATGTCCATCTATGGCATTATTCCAAATCAATGTATCTTTTGATTCAGAATGAGACAAAGGGATGCAAAGTATTTTGTTCACATCAGTATCCTCAAATAACTCACATAAGAGGTCAAAATCCCAATATCCATCCTCTACCATCAGCGCACTTATTGGGTTAGGAAGAATTATTGTTCCTTGTTTTGCCTGTGGTTGGAAAGTAGGTGGATTATTCAACCATCTATATGTCCAAATATCTATTGTCGAGCCATCCCCCACCCTCCACCTTCTCCCATTCCTGATAACTTCACGACCTGCAAGCAAACTCCTCCACACAAACGAGGGATTCCCTCCTAACGTTGCCTTCATGAAGGATGTGGTTGGAAAATATCTTGCCTTTAACACCTGAAAACATAGAGAATTATTATCATGTATCAAACGCCAGCATTGTTTAGCCAACAAGGCGAGATTGAAAGCTTCAAAATCTCGAAAACCAAGGCCTCCATCAAGCTTTGAAACACACAACTCATCCCATGCTTTCTAATGTATTCTTCGCTTTCAATCAGTACTTCCCCACCAGAACTTTGCAATAATCATATTCAACTCATGAAGAAAAGTCTTCGGAAACCTAAAACAGCTCATTAAAAATGTAGGAATGGCCTGAGCAACTGATTGTATCAAAACCGCTTTCCCTGCAATTGACAACAATTTCCCTTGCCAAGACTGAATTCTCTTCCACAGCCCTTCCTTAATTACCTGCAGCTCTGCTTTTTTAGCCCTACCAATCATAATTGGCATACCAAGATATCTATCTCGATCTAAGATCTTCTCTACCCCTAAAAAGCTCATAATAGCCACTTTTAAACAATCTGGAGTATTCCTGCTAAACAATACTGCTGACTTGTCTATATTAATCTGCTGGCCAGAAGCTAATTCAAAACGTCGCAACAAATCCACAACCGCTCCACACCCATCCAGCGATGCTTGAAGGAAAAGGAGGTTATCATCTGCAAAAAGGAGATGTGAAATCTTCGGAGCATTTCGAGACACTGCCACACCCTGAATTGCTCCAACCCGCTCCTCATGTTGAATTAAACAGGACAATCCTTCAATACATAAAAGAAATAGATACGGAGAAAATGGATCCCCTTGTCTAATCCCTCTAGTAGGAGTAATTGCATCTGTCGGAGACCCATTCACTAAAATCGAGTAGGAGACCGATCGAACACAGACCATAGTAAGATTAATCCATTTCTCTGAAAAACCCAATTTACGCATGATGCCTTCTAAAAAATTCCATTCAACCCTATCATAGGCCTTACTAAGATCAAGCTTGAGTGCCATATGTCTCATCTGGCCCTTCCTTTTATTTTTCATGTAATGGACAGTTTCAAAAGCAATTAAAGAGCTATCAAAGATCATCCTACCAGGTACGAAAGCATTTTGGTTAGGACCAATTACCTGTGGTAAAACCTCCTTAAGCCTATTAGTTAAAGCTTTCAAAACAATTTTGAAAACAACATTACAAAGGCTTATAGGGCGAAAATCCTTGACCTCACTAGGATTATCTACTTTGGGAATTAAAACCACATTAGTGTGATTTATGCTTGGCAGGTCATGACCTAAATTTAAGAAATTTAATGCCATATCACAAACCTTGCCACCCACTATACTCCAAAAACGTTGAAAGAACAGAGGATTCATACTATCAGGTCCTGGCGCTTTACTCGGTTCCATATCAAAAGCCGCAGCTCGGATATCCTCCGTCGTAAACTCCTTGTCTAGCCAAGCATTCAGCTCTCTCGTTACCCGCTTATCCACTAATCGAATAACATGTTGTATATCCGAATGTAATGGCATTGAAGATGAAAACAGATTCTGATAATACCGATAAATTTCTTGCTTAATGTCTTCCAATCCCAGCTGCAAAACCCCATTCCCATCCCGAATAGCAGTAATTAAGTTTCTTCGTTTTCGAGCAGAAGCAACCGAATGAAAAAGCTTAGTGTTCCGATCACCTTCTTTGAGCCAATTCACTTTTGATCTTTGACGCCACATTACCTCTTCTTTAAAATACAAGTCATTAAGCTCATCAAGACATTCATGTAGTGAACTCGAAGGGCCTCCCAATTCAGCCACTTTATAATCCTCTCCCAACTCTCTCTGCTTTCGATTAATATTCAGTCTAATATTCCCAAAAATCTCACGATCCCATTGTTGTAAAACATCTCCACAATTCACAATACATTGCCTAATATCCGCTTCTAGGTCTCGGTTCCACCCCTCCTCAACTACATTTCGAACATCTTCATGAGATAGCCACATACTTTCAAATTTAAATTGCTTTCGACATTGGGTATCTCCATTCGGATGTTCTAAGACATGGATACACATAGGTAAATGATCTGAACTAGGGGAAACTAAATTATCAACATAGGAAGCATTAAATCTATTCAACCATCCTTCGGTAGCAAGACACCTGTCCAATTTTTCAAAGACCAATTCCCCTTGTATTCTCTTAGACCAAGTCAATCGTGGGCCTTGAACTGGTAATTCACCAAACTCACAACTATCCACTGCATCACGGAATGACTGCATCTGCCTTTGATGGCGTAAAGGACCGCCACTCTTTTCATCATTCGAGAGTATTTCATTAAAATCTCCAGAACATAACCATGGCAGAGAAGATTGTGAGGCCAACAATTTCAGTAATTCCCAAGACTCCCTTCGTCTATGTGTTTCTGGGCATCCATAAAAGCCCGTAAAACGCCAAGGAGAATCTCCATCTGCCTTTGATGACGTAAAGGACCGCCACTCTTTTCATCATTTGAGAGTATTTCATTAAAATCTCCAAAACATAACCATGACAGAGAAGATTGTGAGGCCAACAATTTCAGTAATTCCCAAGACTCCCTTCGTCTATGTGTTTCTGGGCATCCATAAAAGCCCGTAAAACGCCAAGGAGAATCTCCATCATCCCCAACAACAGCATCAATATGTGAATTAGAAAAAGAAACTATACTAACAGACAAGGAATTCATCCAGAGTAAAGCCAATCCTCCTGATCTACCAACACAACTAACAGAAAGACAAGAGTCATAGCCTAAACGACACCGGATAATTTCCACTTCATTACTACTACGTTTTGTTTCCGATAATTTTCCTAAAATATGAACAGACCGAGTAGCCCCCAATCCTCGGCAGTTCCATACTAAAGCATTCATTTCTCTTGGCGGAGATTAGCACCCCTGGCCATCTCCATCGCTGGTTCATCATCATCTTAATTGTCTTCTGCAGCCTCTTCGTTTTCAGCAACAGACGCCACCAATTCTTCCTCTCGATCCTTTGACTGTTCCGCTATACCTCCTCCATCCGTCTCCATAGGCATGGGACCCGAGCCTCTCATCTTCTTACCAGATTGCACCTTTGATGTGCCTTGACACAAAGCTTCAAAGGTATACTTATCAGTAGCCCTAGCAATCTTCCTCAATTTACGCTGATTTACTGGTGTTGAACCCGCTCCTGCACCAAATACAAAAGCAGCAGCCTTTGCAACATCATTAATCAGATTTTGGGTTGCCTCATTAATTGGCCCAGCTACATCAGCACCTAATAAACCTGACTGCCCAATATCATTAACAGGCCCAACAAGTTCAATAGCACCCACTTTTGCATAACCCACTCCAGGTATAAATGGGCCTGACCCAACCTCAGCCAACAGCCCATTTGCAACTTTGGCCTTTGCTGCCAACAGAGCAGGTGAGTCGCCAACGCCCTCCCCTTTTCTAGCTTCCTTCTTCTCATAAATATCGGGCATACCAACACAAAATATACAATCGTGCCGATTATCTTGCCCATCATCATCTTCAGCGTCAGTTTCGATTGCAACAACTTTTGCCTTTCCCTTTCCACGACTTGCACCTTTCTCAACAGCTTCCAACAAAATCGGATCACGTTTCCCTCCCACTCCATGATTCTCGAAAATTATCTCACAGGACTTATCCTCTGCGTCCAACGCACGCACCACTCGACGGCTCTGCAATATCAGACTATCCACATGGTTCTTGAACCGGCTTGGGGCCGCCGATTTACTGCCACTAATTGCCGACATCGCCTGCACCGGTTGTTTCCCCTCCTTTCGATGCCTATTGCCCTCCAATCGCAGGCTCCGAAAAGGTGTAACCGATTTTGAACCCATCTGGAAGCCTCCCTCCCCCAATCGATATAAGTGATCTACAGCCTTCGAACCACCTGATGAAGTCCGGCTCAATTCCTTGTCCACCACCCGAGACTTTGGTGTCGGCGATTCAGCCTTCAGGTTTGGTGAGAATGCCTTACTGCAAATCCTTGCAATTTGATCTATTCAATAGCAGTAGGGCAATCGCCTTCTTGATGTACTAAAACCCCACAAACCCAGCAGAAATCAGGTGATTTCTCATAGGTAAACGTCACCTCAAGATCCCCATTCGGCCCCTCCATCGTCGTTTTTTTCGAGATGGGTTGGTACAAATCTGCCTCGATCCGAATCCTCAGAAATCTTCCATCAGTATCATCAACATCTTGAACTAGCCCCATGGATGAACCAATTGCATACCCAACCATATCGGTCATCATCAAAGGTGGTAAACCAAAAACTCTAATCCACAAAGGGCAAGTGTTAAATTCAATGCTTTCAATCGGTTTGAGACCATCATAATCCCTTAACAGCAACAGCGAACGTTGGAAAGACCATGACTGTGTCACTAGGACTCGATCTTTTTCCACCTTGTCCTCAAACCAAAAGAGGAAAAGACTCTCTCCAATTTCTTTGATAGTCACATCTGAGTCTGGTTTCCATGCCTGCATCATTGCTCGCCGCAAACCTTCAGGATGTGCACCCTTTTTTTAGAACAGCTTCCCAACCAGGAAAAAGTTAGCAGCATCTCCCTCACCTCCCCTTAGCCAATCTTGCGTGATTACAATTCTGTTTTTGTCACCAGTGTGCTCCCGTTCTCCTTCCTTGATAGACAGCTTTGAGCACATGTTAGAAAGGGAAGTACCAGCCATTGTCCCCAGGAAAAAACGAGACATAGAGATTTGCAAAAATAGAGAACTTTCACACAGAAAACCAAACAGGTAGCAATCCCACCAGATCCAGCAATTATAAAAAGGCATGGAGTCTAATCCTGATCCAAAAACGGTAACAGGATGAGTTTGAAAATTGAATTTGAAAGTAGGATAACAAATTGGGAGATTTGGATGAGATTCCTTAAGATATCTGACTGATTTTAAGGAGTGAGACTTGTACTCAGACAAGGTTGAGCCACCACTAGCACCAGCTAGGGAGGAGAAAAGAACTATCGAAGAGGAAGAGATCATTGTTGTTTCGCTACATGACTTTTTAATTCTTTTATTTAAGGGCAGAAGCTCTCAATCTTATTCCAAAATTAAGCCAATTACTTGTTTGTTGTTAAAAATATATTTCAATTTAGATATGATCGAGATATGGGTGTCCTTAATTTTATGTAAATTCAGATTGCTCAAAGCTAATCTCGTACTAAACGTAAACGAATTAAAAATAAGATCTATAAAAGGGGTCGTTTGGCATCGTTTTCGTTTTTCTGTTTTTTTTTTTTTCGTTTTCGTTTTGTTTTTGTTGCGTTGTCAATTTTTTGAAAACAAAAACATGTTTGGATATACAATTTTGTTGTATGTTTTTAAATAAAAAAGTTTAAAGAAAAAATTGCAAATGTATGTGAGTTACTGTTCATGACTGTGCTTTTGTGTTTTGGAAAAACATGAAAACACAAAAATTTTACTTTCACTTTTTTCCAAAACATTGATTCTGTTTCCAAAATTTTTGAAAACAAAAACAGCCCGCCAAACATGTTTTCACTGTTTTGTTTCCAAAAACAGAAAATTGGCAATAGAAAACAGAAAACAAAAACAATATCAAACGACCCCTAAACTTTTTTATGAAAAAAAAAACAATAAGATAAAGAGAAAGTGTATCTATGAGTATGAGAAGCATACATGGAATACGAAAATATATTTTATGACCATAATAATAGGATTGAAAATTCTATCGCTGGTTAGGTGGATTTAGGGTTCGAGTGGGTTTCTCTTTAGTGATGGTAGCAGAATTATGGGGAACCTATGACCTGCTTTTTTGCTGGAACAAGGGTTTTAAGGATGTGATATTGGAGACAAACTCTCTTTATGCTCTTCAAACGATAAACAATTTCGAAGCAACTAGTCCTCACAATAACTTAATTGCTGCAATCAATAAGGATTTGCCCGGAAGGGCTTGGCGATGTTCTATCCATCATGTTTTAGCGAAGCAAACATGTGTGCAGACTGGATGACAAGTAATTTCCACAACCTGGACTTGAGATTACATATTTTTGAGTCTTTAACACTCCGCCTCAGGAACTTTCTCCACTACTTACAGCGGATGCTATGGAAATAGCTTGGCCTAGAGCCATTCACTAGTATTATTTGTAATTTTCTTGCCTTTATCCTTCATATATATATAAAAAATTCTATCAAGATGCTCTATATAAAACCTATGTATATTTTAAAAATTCTATAAAGGAAGACCTACAATAATAATAAATAAGACACAGGCCACTCACCACGTGAGTAATTCTTGGCAGTTTTTTTTAAATGGGTAATTTTTTTAAAATGATATAAATAAAATTTAAATACTCATATGTATCCTCTAATAAGTAGTTTCATGTAAGATGGGTAGTTTTTATTTCGTTTTGAATTTCTTTCAAACTGAGTTTGTATCCGAGTCAACTCGTGACACAAACTCAACAGATGGCTTTATAATTAGTATATAGATAATAAATAATAATACATTTAATGGATAATGATTAGAGGATATATAATTACTAGTACTATATAAGTAAGAAGGTAAGTCAGTAATAAATTATTAAAAAGCACCTTTCATTTCACGAGGATTAAAGTTTTGAAAACATGATTGAGTTTGCTAATAATTTGGAATTTATTTATTAGTACAAAATAGTTTTAAAAAATAGATAAAAAAATTCGGTACAACACTACAACTACAACAAATTTCTTGTCGTAAGTAAGACCAAAAAAAAAAAAAATTTCTTGTCCTCATATTGAGGGGCAAAAATGGTAACATAGAGAAAAACAAAAAATTCCAAATATAAAATTTAAATTTAAATTTTAAAGTTTAATTAAACTACAATGATTAAAAAATAAAAATCCAGCTGGGGCGCTTAGCCAAGTAAATTTACAAAAAGGAAATTAATATAAAAAATAAATAAAAATAAAGAAAGAAATAAAATGCATCGGTGCGTGCGATGCTTCAGCTTTGGCGTGAAAGCGAAGTTAAAAACGAGGAAAGAGCGATGGATAGTAAATGCGATTTGTTTTTTATTCATTAATCTCAAAAAAGAAATAAAAAAATAAAGGAAACACAAAAGAAAAAAAAAATTAAGAGAAAATCTAAACTAAAGAGGAAGTGGAGAGAGAAAGGTGAGAGTTAAAGGAGTTATTGCTTATTGGCGCCCCGCCCACTGAAATGAAGAAATCTCCACAGGGAAACTCTTTGCTTTTTCCCTTTTAACTTAAAAAAGATTCTTGTTTTAAGCTAAAAACTCAAAAAGCAAAACAGAATCAACGGTTAGTGAAATTTAGGGCTTTGTTTTGGGAATTTGAAGAAGATGATGAGTTGGAGAAGAGTGTTGAAGTCGGCGCAGGCTTTGGCAGCGCATAGCCTTCTTTTATGTTTCACGCTTTTGCTCCTTCTTAAGCTGGATCATCTCGTTTCTTACTCTTGGTGGTCAGTTCATTTTCTTTTCTCCTTTAATTTTGCTTTTCTTAATTCCTTTTGATTTTGGTTGAATTCGCTTTGGAAATTGAACCTTTTTTTTCTTCAGTTTTTTTTTTAATTTTAAATTAATGATATCATTATGAAGCCGTTTCAGATTTTATCTTCTGTTTGGATTAATAGAAGTTTTGATGATTTTTTTTGGTTTCAGAAACGCTTGCTTTTGCTGCCTTTGAAAAAAAAAAAAGCTTTATTTTGAAGAGAGAATATGTTTTGTTGCTTGCAAAGTCTGTTACTTTTACGAGTTTAGTAGAACATAAGGAATTGTAACCGACAATGATTTTTTGATGACAAAAGAACTGTTGGATTTGCACTATATACTTTTGATAATAAAATAGTTTTGCAATCAATAAATTGTGTAAAGAAAATATGGAGTTTATTTTGATATTGTCATATATGTTATTAGAGCTGAAAGTAATGTCAAAAATTTAACATAAAAGGAAAGGTGCAAAGGAATTGAGGGTTCATATTGACAGCCAAAGCAATAGAACTAGAAGTTTAGAACTTGGAGAGGAATGCCATTAATGGTTTCTCAGTGGAGTCGTTGGGCAACTGTTATTTTTCATTTGCCAAGAAAAGGGACTCGTACTTATGGTTGTACTATGAGACTTTGGGAAAGGAATTATGGGTTTCCTTTTTCACCCTCTAAATTGCATGTGTGTGAGAATGGAGAATGAGTGAAGAAGTATGTCTGGAAAAGGAGTAAAACTATATACTACAGGACAAGACTGGAGTGAAATTGCATATTTTTTCAGGAAATAGGAATTGTGTTATGAACATTCTTGGTAACATTCAGCTGAAATTGTTTCCCATTAGATAGGCTGACCTGATATTTTATAACAGTTGGAATGAAGAGAATGGCTGATTAACGCCTGCTTGGAGCCATTACCTTCTAATTAGCTACAAGACCGATAAAAGGAAAGGTCTCACCCATCATGGAAATTCCAGAATCAGATTCTAAAACTAATCAGAGTTCTTCAGGTTTGAGGAGAGGGCTTTCCCTGATTACCTCAAATTTTGCTTGATGCTCTCATTTTAGGATCTTATGCTCTCATTATAGGATCTTGTTGAAATCTCAAACTCAAATGACTTTTCATTTAATATGGTCCGATATTGAATGTCAATTGCTCATATTGCTATGCAGAGCTGCAAGAAGAACAAACATTATGAAATTTAGAAATATCAAACAACTAGGCCAAATGATAGATCCAAGCAAAGGAGACAAGTAGTTGTTCTTCCATGCATTTGTGTGTGTGTGTGTGTGTGCAGCAGAATAGATCTATTCCATGAAAATTCAATCATATAAAATTTATATGTTGTGAAATCAAGCTTTTTCATTTAACTGTTGAGGTATAGTTTGATATCCAGTATTATTGGGTTTTCTTGCTACTTATATCTTAATTGTGATTTCATGGCTCAAGAGGGTGGTATAATTTTTGTGATTTGACAACAGAGAAAGAAAACTGGGAACATTATGTGGGTTTTGGCAAGATGGATTAGTGAGTTTGTGCTGCAATGAATTGGATATAAGATTCAAGGTTCAGTTGTGAGAGCTAGTTTGACTTGTCCATCATAGTGCATGTAGATGATAGGACTTGGAGCAGCAGAGTGCTGGGGATGCTTGGTGGATCTTTTTCCATCAGAAGAAGAGCTTGAAGAATTGGGAGTCTTTCCGCTCAACTAAAATGCCTTAGGTTTTATGTACTGTTGGATTTTTATTACCTTGAAGAGAAATATAATGACTGGTGGCCAGCTCCTCTTATCAAACCTGAAATACTCAGGATTGTCATGTTCTGCTATAAAATTGGTCTTTTCTTCAAAATGTTTTGAAATTGTCTGAGTCTTTTTACACTCTTTGACTATTTTCTTTCCTCTTTTCAATGTTTGGAATCTATCCTGCGTTATCAAATTTTCTTGAAGAGCAAGGAACTAAAATTTTTATGTGGAAAATAGATTATTTCAAGCTGTAATTGTTCTGAAGGGAGGGAACATAAGTTGCTTGAATGTGCAGATTGATTTTCTGTAGATTTTGATTTAAATGCTAAGAAATACTAAAAAATCCTGCTCTTTAGGCTCTTTAATTATTTTTTAAAAGAATCTTTTGGGATCTCTCTTTTATTAATTGTAGGTTTTAATTGCTTTACGTAATGGCATTGGTTTGCAGGATAATATTTTTCCCGCTTTGGATGTTTCATGGAGTTGTTGCACGCGGAAGGTTTTCATTACCTGCTCCTTCAGTCCCCCATAACCGTCAAGTATGTCATTCTGTTACTATGGCCTTCATTTTACTTGAATGAAACCTTCACTAACTAAAACATTTATAAATACTCTGTCGGGTCTTGTGGATGTGAAAGTTTCACACAGATAAGCTTTATGACCATAACTAGTGAGTTTCTTTTTTCCTTGGACAGTGGGCACCATGTCATGCCGTTGTTGCAACACCACTACTTATAGCATTTGAGCTGCTCCTTTGTATATATCTCGAGAGTGTAAATGGTACCGAGCGAACACTCATCTTCCTTTTATTCATTTAGTGGGGTTTAAATGTTTATCATCGCTATTATTTAGGTTAATTTTCTTGCCTTTTTAGCACATCAAATTTTAAATTCTGTAGCAGGTGAAGTATAGCATTTAATTTTTAAAGTGTTTCTATTCTTCTTTGATGGGTTATTATCATTTTATTAATTCTTTTTCACAGTTCAAGGTTTTGCTGCTGTAAACTTGAAGATTGTCTTTCTTCCATTGTTGGCCTTTGAAATAATTATTCTAATCGACAATTTCAGGTACTTTAATTTAAAAAATTTATTGAATTTTTCCATCCATAGTCTGTTAGATCAATGAGCTAGTCTCATTGTGAGAGCTTAGGGAGATCTCAGTTCTGGTTCATGCCTTTACTTACCGAACTAAACATTTTGCTTGTTAAGTCCATCTCATGCATTTTCTTATCCTTGCCGTGGATCTATATAAGGCTCTAATTAACGGACAGAGGGAGTCGTTGACCTCGGCATCTTTGTTTTCTATTTGTGATTTTTAAAGACATTCAAAGGCATATGCTAATCTCTAATTTTGGAATGTGTCTTTCTTTATCAAGGTTTGGATTGGGCATTTAGGATTCAGAAAATATGTGGCTTTATTTATTCATCAAGGAACAATTTATAGTTTATTTTGAGTCATGGTTGCATGTTAGGAGAGCAAGACTTTAATTCTTTTCCAAGTCTTCATCCTATTACTATTTGATTTTATACAATGATCAATGACAAATGTAAAAGGCTGAGTAGGATAGCATTATCGTTTCATACGGCATATTCATTCATCTTTACCTTAATATGTATGGAAAATTGTAGCACTAAGTGGGCTGTTAGAATGCTGTGTCATGTCCGTCCTCTTATTTGCAGTAGCTAAAATTGTCTGTAGCTTAGGAAGCAAGCAAGATGGTGATGTCTAATGTAAACATTTCAAAGCACAGAAAATGAGCTATGCATGGTTCTTTAAGTCGCTAGCTTCTAAAGCCTCAGGCAAGATGGTGACTTCTAATGTTAACATTTCAAAGTAAATAAACAAACTATTTATTGAATTATATAAATTCATGTTAGGAAATAGGATTTTTGCTTCACTTTTGATATCTGATGAGCTTTATCTTGTTAATTAGCCACAGATTATGATAGTCAAGATAAAAGCTAGCTAGTATGCTTAGAATTTTGTAAGAAATAAGATTAAACATTGGCTTTATCCTAGATATCTCAGCTTTCATCGTGCTTTCTTCTTACTGGTTTTCATTATAATTAAGGACAAAAATGTCAGTATGATATGACCATCATCCATTAGGGAATAAAGCTGGCTAAACTGAATTGCTTGTGGTGGTCCCTGCTAGACTTAGAGCTTTATGAAATAATGCAAAAGCTAGATGACTATGAGTTTCTGGTGGCTTCAAGATTTCTATTTGAATGAATATAGCCAAACATTACAAGTTTTATGACCTTTTACGTGATAAGGTTATGTTTTGATGTGTGTGCCATAGAAATATTTTGGTTGAATCAAATGTGCTGTTTTCTCCTTTTCTCTCTTATGCTTTTGAGATAATGCTGCATAAAAGAAATGTTGATCAGGGCTTCAGCAATAAATGATTGAAATTTTGAGTGCATCTCTTTCTGTCCTTTCCCTTGTTTTCTGGTTACTCCAGTTTGTCGGCATGCTCTAATCATTTTATGCTCACCATAGTGATGTCATTTTCTTGTCCAGAATGTGCAGGGCTCTGATGCCAGGAGATGATGAAAGCATTAGTGATGAAGCGATATGGGAGACACTTCCAGTAAGTTCCATTGATCATGCCAATCTGGAACGGCTGTTTATATTGTAATATTTGTTGAATTACATATATGAACTATGGTAAGAGAGTATGAAGATTCTATTAAAATATTGGCTACTCTGGGTTTGAACTTTAAGAACTTTGCACTTACTCATAGGCACTCAGATTTAATATTTTCTTATTGGAATTGGAGTAAATAGCACTGTTACTCTTTTCTTTCTTTTTGGTTACAATTCTCCTTGCTTTTATTAATATACCATTGTTTTTATAAATAAACCATGTAGACATTCCAGGAAAACTATAAAAATCTACTTCTTGGAATGCTAAATTGGATATAGTGAATGAGTTTATGAATTAATTAATGAATTTAGAACTTGTAACCACTTACTTTTAGTTTGTGCGCATTTTTGTATCACTTCTCCAAAAAAACAAAGAGTTGGAGCAAACCTTTTGATGTGGTGGGTACTATGTTATATTTAGATAAGCAATTTTTAGGTAAAAGAAAAAAAGCTCTTAAGCATTTTCAATAAGCTTGGTTTAAAACAAATATATATACTTTCTTTTGAATTATAAGCCTTTCAAGAAATATAAAATTGGCCATTAATGACCTTACCTATTTTATGATTTGTAGCACTTCTGGGTAGCAATTTCTATGGTCTTCTTTGTTGCTGCTACAGTCTTCACCCTTCTGAAGTTATGTGGTAATTTCTTAACTCCCCTTAATTTCACCACAAATACGAGGATTTGCACATAGACTGAGAAGGCACATTATTCTTGTCTATATAAGCTTTATGTCCTAGTTTCTTGATCCTGTTATCTATATCATTCCAGAAAAACATCTCTCGTTTGTAGGAAAACTGGAAAAGTGACAAATTACTCAGTACCATTTTATGATACTTCAAGGATATATGGGTTGATAAAGTCATTTTCCTCATGAATGCTACTTGATAAACTGGAGTGTGGGGTTCAGCCCTGAACTTTTTAAAAGCTTAAATGTCTGTACTCATCTTATGAAGTTCTTAATGCTTAAAGGCAATAGGAGATAGTTTATGGGTTTTGCTGTTCCAGAAGGTCTTAATCTTGATATGTTCATGTAAAGCTGGTTTGCTGTCTTCTCACTTCGGAGTCATTCAGTCCATCGTGATACTAATATAAGTTTTTGATTTCTCTTTCTCTAACCTTAGTGTGACTGGTAATTCCTTGGCATTTAGAATCATTTTACTACCTTTTGTATTGGTGTTTGAGCAGATAAATAAAATTCATATGGTGCAATGATAAAGGTCTTTAGGTATCAGCGTGAATTGTTATAGTTGAAGCATTTAGAGTGGCCTCTTTATCAGATCATCATCTGTGAATATCACGTTAATGTCTCATTGGCTATCTATCATACCAATACAATTATGAAACCAATTTCCCCGGCATTCTGGTTCTTTATTTGCAATTGCCTGTTTCGATTGAGACATTTCCAAGGCCAATACTGCTGTTTTCTTTTAATTTTTTTTAAAATCCTGTAAAGTAGTAGCCTGTATGAGAGATTGAAAGGGAGAGGGAGGGATGGGGAGAATGTTTTAGGAGGAAAATACAACGTTTAATGAAGTGGTGCAAAACAAAGGGATTAATGTGGTGCATCCTCTTTATTTGCGCAAAGGCATATTCGAGTATGTTGTGGTTTGTGTACTTCGGAGTCATGTTGTATTATCTTTGTACATCTTATTGATCAGCACAATGCATATGTACTTGTACAAACAGGAATGCATGCTGTTGTGCTCAGCACATATCCATACACGCATAAAACCTGGAAAGTGGGCTTCTGAAATTGTAGTCTGGAATCTGCCTCACTTCTTAACAATCATAATTTTATTATTACCAGCCCATAGGTGTTCTGATTCCTTTTTCTTCTAACAATTTTTCTTTTTTTCTTTTTTTTTTCTTTTTTTTTCTTTTTTTCATTATGACCATTAAAAATTTGGTTACTGGACTCATTGTTTGGAGATTGCATTCCTTTCTAAGGCCATGAATTGACTGACCTAGTCTTTGTGTGTGAGTGTGTGTTAAGATTTCCTTCTTGGTTATTAATATATGTGGTTTTCCTTTACTAATATCGCAGGTGATGTGGGTTCTCTTGGCTGGTGGGACTTGTTCATAAACTTTGGGTACAGTTGCTTCTTTTAATTTCATTGATTTGTTTTGTATTATATTTATCAATTGTTTCTGATGATGATCCGTTTGAGCTTGAGTGACCAGAAAAAGTGATGAATGCTGCCATATTTCTCGTGCAGTATTGCTCAGAGCTTTGCTTTTCTTGTCTGTACGAAGTGGTCCAATCCAGTAATTCATAGAGAGCCCCCTGCAAGGGAAGCTGGTCCATCCACCACAACTATCAGATATCTTGATTGGAATAGTGGCTTAGTAGTTACTCCAGAGGAAGATCAGAATCAGGATACAATATGTGGCCTGCAAGACATTGGTGGTCACATTATGAAAATTCCAATTATTGGTTTTCAAGTCCTCCTCTGCATGCGTTTAGAGGTATTTGCATTTTTGGTGGTCTTGACTATGATTGGGATATGTTAACAAATCAATGATTCTTTCCTATTTCAGGGTACACCTTCTGGTGCCAGATATATACCACTTCCAATTTTGTTCTCTCCACTTTTCCTACTGCAAGGTGCCGGTGTGCTATTTGCTGCATCAAGGTTAATAGAGAAACTTGTACTTTTACTGCGGAGTGGGGCTGGCACTGGATTATACTTCAGATTTTCGTCAAGAGCCCATGATTGCTTGGGATTCTTGCACCATGGATCTAGGTACTTACTATTTAGATTTTAACTAAGCAGGCAGTTTTGGGCTAAGTAGTGCAGTTACAGAATTGACACAAATTCTCTTTAAAATCAGGTTATTGGGTTGGTGGTCAATTGATGAAGGAAGTAGAGAGGAGCAGGCCCGACTTTACCATGATGGGGCTTCTGGGTTAGTATAGTTTTAGTTTCTTTCTACCTCTTATAGATCGGCAATATATATGTGGGTTTTCTTTTTGCTTGCTTTTTCTTCACCCAACATCTCTGAGTGATCTGCTTAATCAGCTACTGAGTTTTTGAGATGCCTTCAAATTTGTGATAACGTCTTTTGGCCAACCTAGAGCATTTTTTTTATCTAATTAAAGAGAAACTATGGTTTCGAGTCACAATTATTTTGATTGTCCTTTATTGGACTAATATGGTTTTTGGTAAAATGAAGCAAACCAAGGAACTGAATTGTTTGACTGTTGTAACTTTTTTTTTTTTTTTTCATTTGCTTTGTCTCTGCAGGTACAACACGTTCTCTGGTTATCCACCTGAGATAGTTAAGAAAATGCCTAAAAAGGATCTAGCTGAGGAGGTGCTTATAGTTCTCCTAATATTCTTTTCTTTGATAGACTGGTTCATAGCATCTTTTTGTTTTTACTTTGTTCTATATTACTTTTCATGGTTAACTTCTCTTACATGTGAAGTCATGATTTTACTTTAGACATTGTTTCGGTATGATATGCTGGCAATGCCAATCATTTTAGTGATTTTGCCCATGTGGTCTGTTTTGTCTCAGGTGTGGAGGCTTCAGGCAGCTCTTGGTGAGCAAACAGAAATCACAAAATATAGCCAGCAAGAGTTTGAAAGACTTCAAAATGTAAGTGTTTGACTTCATTAATATGACTGTAGTGTGAATATAGTTAATTTAGTACATTTTGTGTTTTCTGCAGCCATATTGCAAGTGTAGTAATATTTCATTGTAGAGATGCTTGTCATTATCTGTAAGTTCTTGATAGGTTTGATAAGTACAAATAGTTGAATCTCCTCATCCTCCATGACTCATTTCCCTATCTCAGTGTCAAAGATGTCAATTGTTTTGCTGGCATTTGGTGATGAGAACAAGTTATAACATTTATTTACTAAATTTGCTTGGTTAGGTTGGTATGTAGGGACTTACTAACATTGTCAATATTGTTCATGATGATGCTTGTGTTAATTTTCAAATTCTGCGTTGTAAGCCTAAATCCTAATGAAGCCGGACTGATATGTGTTCTCTTATGCTGATCTGTCCGTGTGTTCTGGATATGCTCTACAGGAGAAAGTGTTATGTAGGGTTTGCTTTGAGAGAGAGATCAGCATCGTTTTGCTTCCCTGTAGGCACCGTATTCTTTGCAGGTATAGCATGTTCATTCTTTGATGTGATTGCATTCTTAGCATGTATCCTAGTGAAGTTCAATCCTTCTCTCTTAAATTTCACATCTTCTTTTATTGTTTGGTGTTTTGCTCATCACTTCCCTTGCATTGCAGTACCTGCTGTGAGAAGTGTAGAAAATGCCCAATCTGTCGTGTCTCCATTGAGGAGCGTTTACCTGTATATGATGTATAACTCCTAACTTGGCAAACTTCTGTAAAAATGGGGGTGCACAATGAAGATCAAGTAACTTTAGACAGGTCAGATGTTCTTTATAAAGTTTTCACAGTGGAGAGTGTTGCCTGTTTGAACTTTTAATTGACATAAGCTAGTATAGAAATATAGAGCATGCAAATGCAATAGTTACAACAGGATTTTTCTCCCTTTTTTTAACCTTAGAAAATGTAAATATAATTTTGATGATAGGGATGATCTTTTGACGGTGTTGTAAGATGTTGCTTGCTTTTTAAATGGCATTAATAGTGCAGAATGACATGTTTTAATCCTTTTCTTTTGTAAAACTGTATATTTAAATTCCTTTCCCTGGTATATACACTTTATTCCTTTTGTTGGTTCTTGTGTGAATAAATTTTGGCATACAGTTAATCAATGGGTTGAAATTTTGTTTTTGCGGTTACATACTAAGCACCAGTTATATATATTTTAATTAATGTTCAAAAAGGGTTTGACACAATTTAAAATTTCTAAAATACAAATTTCCTAACATATAAACATAAAATCCCTGGCATAAAAGAACCTAAGCATATTGTCTCACTGCCTTAACAAAATTTTGATGGTCAGATAATAATGTTTTACAATCATGCTTAACAACTTAAAATATGAACAATTTTAAAAACTTTTTAACAGCCTCATTGCTAAATGATATCCTCAAGCAAATATTTCTCGATGTATGTGATTAGATAACAATTTAAGCTTTATTAACCATTAAGATATGCATTGTGTTAAGCTATTTATAGTTGGTTTCATCCTACAGAAAGCCCTTGTAAGAATTGCAGTTTCATATGGTGAATCAATGTAGTTTAGAAGAGCAAATAACTCAAATTAAACAATTGCAAAATTAGAAAATTAATAAACATGAGAAAATCTTTTAATCACATGCAGGTTTTATTCTACAAATGATGACATTTTGTTTGTCTTAATTGTCATAATGAAACCAAGGATTTTCTGATTTTGCAGGAAATCCATGACCAAATATTTAACTCCTGTAAAATCTGCAATTCTATAATTTATAATAGTCTAGAAAAGAATTCCCTAATTATGTACTTATTCAATGCAACACCAATAGTTTTTCATTAGGTGATTCTGCAATTTCTTTCTATGCAATTGTCATAGAACATCTCATTCATTTCTTCTCATATATTTGTCTTTTAAATGGTGGGTTTCATTAAGGTGCCTTGTTTCAAAAACTTTAGTTATTAGGTTGCATTTAGAGAATGAAATTTACTCATTTATGTACCCTCACTTGATTAGCCACTGGATTAAGAACTTGTATTTTGTTTTGAATTTACTATCTTGTGGAATATAGATGGTTGAGATTCAAACTTTTGATCACCTGGTCAGGTAGACTCTAATACCATGTGAAGAATCAAAGTGACCTAAAAGCTTTAGTCATTAGGTTAGGTGGGAGTTCAAAAGTAGTTAGGTTTTAAATTGGCAAATGTGTCCTACCTCATCCTTTCCTCCAGAATTTCACACTCTGATTATGAATTATAGAGTGTAGACTATTCACCCAGGCTGTCTTATATATTTTCTTGCGTTGCATGAACAACCTCTATAAAGATCTAGATTTGTTGATATCTCTCTCTTATAATTTAATTTTGTCTACTGGATCAAGTAGGTCATTGTCCTGGGAGAGATTTCAAGATGGTTTTATTCAGTGGATCTTTTTTACCGTTTTCAGTTGCCATTTATTGTCATTCAACTGTTTATATCAGATAAATATTGTTTGGTGATGATAATTATGACTCTGCTTTGGAGCAGAAGGTTAGCTCAAAGATCCCTAAAAACAGTTTATTCACATGCTTTAGTGCAGTATAGGCATTTGAAAAGAGTGGTCACAGTTAGTTGGTATGTTTTCCGAGTTAATGGGATCCAATTATTGGATGAATATGAATAAAACACCAAACAAAATTTCTTGAAAATTTGTCGGTTTAGTTGGTATCTTTTCTGAGTTAAAGGGATCCAATTATTCGATGAATATGAACAAAATACCAAACAAATTTTCTTCATAGGTTTACTTTAGAATTGAGAGCAAGATACTCAATATCCCTTTTAGTTGATTTTGATGTTTGCCAAACCATGAGTGATAGGGCAGTTTTCCCACAAGTAAAGACACAGACTTTGTTTATTTCCCAATAGTAGAATGATTCGAAATTACCAAAATACTCGACCTAACTACTAATTCTTAGTACAAATGCTCACTCTTCAGAAATAGATAAAGTTATTCAAGGAAATAGATAAAGTTATTCAAGAGATATGTCTAGTTATTTGTTGCCGGAACACCGACAATCAGATAATCTCTTTCCATATTACATATTACAATCAAAAGAACTTTGTAAAAGAATTACTGATTTGAAAATGGATAGAATGAGATATTCCTCATGTGCATATGGCAGTGATGGCCAATGCTTCTGGCTTAGCAGCTGGCACAAAAATTGCATTGTTGCTTGCTGGCTTGCTCACTGCTTTGGCATTTTCTTTTATCTTCTTGGCAAAGTCCTCGAAGCATTCATGGATGGTTCGAAAGGGAGTGTCTGGGTAGAGAGAGCAGACTTCAACATCTCCTGGCTTGTCCAAGCTGAAGTTTATTTGGCATCCATTTATGAAAATGTCATGAGTTAATGCTGCAACCACACTCTGTGGAATTCGCATCTCTGCATTTATGTCATAAGTTGGGTTAGCATCAATTAAGTTAGGCAAGGAGCTAATGCTTAGTAGCTTCCATGTATGAAAGCTTTATAAAAAAAATGAAATTTAGACAAACCTTGGGCCCTTTGAAGCAGATCTTCTTCTGTGATAGTGACCCTAGGAAGTATGCGGCCAATCTTCTCCTCCCATAGTGCAGCCATCTCGTTCATGTTTAGTAGGTTGCTTGGTGGTTGAAAATGGACAGTTTTGTTGAGTGTTCGGTCATCCTCAATCGACATCATAGTGAACTTTCCGATATCAGTACCCGCCACAAAGTAGGCTGTGCATTCATCACAAACTCATTGAAGTAAGGCACAATCATTTCTTCATAGATAATGTGGGTGAAACATAATGAACAAACGTGTATGATTCTAAGAATGATGGTTAGTTATAAGAGCGTGTTAGAAGAGTCAAGTTCGTTTCATTAAATTCTTGGTTGAAGAGTCAAGTTCGGTTTCTGCTACTAAGATTTGTTATCTTTTATGAAAGGAGCAAACTGTTGAAGAGTAGGTTGGAACTGTGAAGGGTGGCTTACTCATTATTAGAAGGGTAGAGCAATTTCTTTCGGGAAGTAGACAAAACTTAGCATTGAAAAATCAAAGGGCAACATACAGAAAGCGACATCTTTGCACTAATGAATTAAACTTTAATTCAGTGGTCCTGTCTTGAGAATAATCTTGTAATTTGCTAAAACAGTTAAGTAGTTGGAATTTCTCTTTTTAGATTTGCTTTAAGACAGCCTAGGATTGATCAAAATTTGGACCCTATTACCTCCCCAAATGTCTAAATGTTAACATCAATAGACTCCCTATAAATCTATACAAAGAAATGTCAACGATTTACGCCTAAGTTTGAAATTCACATGCATTCTCATATAACAAAGTAGCTTTTAAAATTTTAGGGTAAATTGGATTGTCCTATCCTACCCGTATCTTTATAATTTGTTAAAACTAATAGATTGAAATCTACAGAGTCAAAGGTTTGTGTATTCAATTCTCATGTTAGTTATGTTTTTAATGTAATATCCATGTAGTAAATACCCCTTTGTGAGTTTGTTGGGGGTGAAAAGAAACGAAGAAAAGGCTTAGGAAAAGTGTTAGGAGAGGATGGTCACGTGATGATGCTCTACCTAACATCTAAGTGCTGCTCAACAACATAAAAGAAGCTACAGTTGGGAATCTAAGAGGAGGTCCACATATTGTTCCAATTTAATTTCCTCTTAATTGGCCATTAAGATGCCTTAATGACTCATAATTTCTTAAAGAGGCCATGTTTAGCTCTCTTGCCTGCTAAAGTTTTATCATGATCAGCACATAGCACATATGGTTGCCCATTTAATTTCCTCCTAATTGGCCATTAGATGCTTTAATGACTCATAAATAGTTTGAAAAAAAGCCAAGTTTTAATATGATCATTGGTTTGTTATGGTGTTATGCTGAGTTGAAAGGGTAAGCTTAGAGCTGTAAGAATAACTTTGACTCAAGAACTACGTAGTAAATTATGATCATTGATTTTTTATGGTGTTATGCTACTTAGGTCAGAAAAAAAGTTATACTACATTTTTCAGGCATGTATTCAAAGCCTCCAATCTGGTTAGCCAAATTTGGAGAAAGTCATTATTAATGGAGATATGGTTAGAATGAAATAATTGCATTAATAAGTAAATGAAGTTACCAGCCAAGAAAAATAAAGTACATACAGTTGACTACCACAAATATAGAAAAATCTGTTGAGGGGAAAATGACTATTTTCTTTAGTTTGAAGCTATTTTGGGGGGAAATCTAAGTTAATAGTAGACAAATTATTCATGAGATATATCTTTTTTCTACTTGGATTTGGTGATTGGGAGTTTAGATTTTTGCATTACAATCTGAATGTTATCTCTAGTAGTATATTATTTATGTCTATAAAGCAAAAGAGAAGGTTATATGAATATGACCATAACAAGATGGTAGTTTATAGCATGTAGATTTTTCTTTGAAGTTTTGTTCTAGATTTGTGGGGCTCGACTTAAACTTAGAATGTTGCTCAACATTGTGATTTGTGAGCATGCCAACTACCAGCAAAGGGCAAATATATGTGGGCTTGTTAAGTCCTTTTCCATCTTCTATTGTTTTTTTCCTAAGAATTGCAGACGGAAAGAAGTACCTGGATGACAATTTTGACTATGATGCTTTTTTTTCCCCTTTTCGTTTTTTTAAATATCTTCCTAAACTAACAAAGACAAACTCATTAATTAACTCAAAATTTATCTTTCACCAATGCCAAGAATTATGTTGCAGACTAACATTTAACTGTCAACCATTCCTTGTTCTGTACCCTAATTCATTTCCTAAAGGTAGCTCTCAATAAAAAATACTAGTAAATAAACTCAAGTTACATAATGTGATAAAATAAAATATTACTATTAGCTTTTATGTAAGACACCCTTGTGGGTTCTTATTTCTTAAATAAAAAATTCCAGGACATTGATTTTTCTTGGAGAAACTATATTCCCAAGGCATTGATCCTTTTCATTCCAAATGTCTGTATAATATATAGTTTTTAAACTACCAACCAAATTAAAGTCAGGATAATATCAATAAAATATAATGAAGCAAAAAAAAAAAGGAAGAAATTTAAAAGAAAGATATAAGGGTACCTTTGACACTGCCATCACCATAGATTTGAAACCTATCAAGGGGAGGGAGAACGTCTGCTGGGTGAGTATTGTCATGGTATGGCCAAGCTGCTATGGAGTTGCAGCATATGTAAGTGTATGGAATCCCAGACTCCTCTATGTGTCTCCTAATCTTCCTCTTCTGGTTATACATAGTTAACCCTGGCTCCACTGGGTCAGCCCTATCTATGTCGTGCCCGAATTCCGACGGCAAAAACCTCTGCAATAAATTTCATATCTGACTTACTAAACCATGTAGATATTGTGCAATGCAATTCTCATATAGTACTTTGGGGTCTCATTCTTGAATGCATTAGGCTTGGTGGTACCAATTTCTTTTTCCTAAAAAAAACTTGCCTAAAAATAGAAAAGCATAGCTTTGGTATATTTATAAGTTAACCTTGTTCGAGCCTGGCTGGCTCACTATGGGGGTAAAGCTCTCCGAACAATGGTTTTCTCCATTCACAAGACTCGAATCCGAGACCTTACTTAAAAGGAACAAGTGACAGGTGAAAAGCATAGCTTTAGGTTTTATATAGTATATCATTATAGCTAGCTGGAGTAGCTCTTTTGCTCTGATGACGTAAGTTGTTAGATAAATAACATTAAGAGTAAAAAAGATAGTGCTATGTTTTATAATGACATTTCAAAGTTTCATCTCTTACTACTTTTATATGATATTTTAGAGGGAAGTTCCTAACTTTTAGCTAGGCATGCAATAAGTGCTCTATTCTCTGCTTTCCTAACTTGCCAAGAAGCTTGACAATGACCATGCAAGTAGCTAGAACAACCAACAATGACCAAACAAGTAGATAGAACAAGAATTTAAGTTTCTACTCTTATTAGGAATGTTAGTTATGTTGTTGTTTTTGAGCAATTTACCTTGACAGTTTCAACATTCTTAATAGCCTGTATCAGATTGAACTGGTCCAAGATGCTTTCCCCTCCGACGGCAGAGATTACAACTTCTATCTTGTATTCTCTCAAAACTTTCTCCATGAACTCTTTGTCAGTGATAGAACCCTGTTACAACAACAAATTTCAACAATCGGGTAACTTAAACTTGTATACATGCATGCATGCATAGATATTATATTCGCGTAGTGTGTGTGTGTGAGAGAGAAAAAAAATGTAAGAATGAAGAATATGAAAAGAAGCTGCGGGAGAATGTTACATAAAGAATGGTTGCTCCTTTGTCTTGAAGGAACTTGATGTTGGAGGCTTTGGACGGAGAGTTCAAACTAGACCGGACCAAAATGTATGTAGGATGGCCTGAGTCTAGGCTGGCTTCAGTAACGAACCGGCCAATGAACCCACTCGAACCGATAACCAAGGTCCGACGGGTACTCTCCGAGACATTGGGAGAGGAACCATTCATGTTTGTTGATTTCATAACGTTTTGCATCTTTTTAGTTATTATAAGTTTTGTTGCACGAAGTGAGGAGGGAAAAGAAGATATAGTAGAGGAAGAGAGTGAGTAAAGTTGTGACCAAAAGCGAAATGGGCTTGTGTTTAAATAGAGGTGGGCAGTTTAAGGCAGGTAGCAAAGGCAATGGAGCAAATTAGCAAAAGAGAGCAATAGTCGTCAAAAGATCTTTTATTAGGTAGCTTTGGCTTTAGGGTAGTTTTTCTTTTCCCTCCTTTTTCAAAAGATCTTTTTTTTAATATATTATACTATTAAAGTATAATAATTAGATGGCAAATTATCCCCATTCACAGTCGGTCAGTGGAATGTGATCGTGTGTCTGTAACCGTTTAACCATCATTTGATCGTTTCACCACTGTTTTGGATCCAAACAGAGCTTAAGTCTAAACTTCGTTTCAATCGCTGCTCTAATAATCTCATCTGTACAGCACCTAATCTAATCTGTACAATGTAATCTCATCTATACAGTTGCTAAACAGTGTCAATCACACCACTACCGCACCACTCTACTAAACGCAGGCAAAAAAACAATTGGTCAATGGAGTTTAGTATAATAATTACTACATATTAAGAGCTGGCTTGAGTCTTTTTAAGGTATATTTTTTAATTTTTAATATAATCATAATTAATTAATAAGTAGAGTATGTGTCAATTTTTAATCCGAATATAGAGTCTAAAAATTTTATCGGCGGCCGCATATAAAAAAATGTCCTAAATAGATGCTTTTGAATGACATAATGGCTAATAAAGTGTAAGAAATCCGAATATTCGACCTATAGAGAATGAGTAGCTTAATTGTATTATATATTTTTATTTATTTATTGTATTATATATGTAACTTTATTATTATCATTATTAGCTTTAAGGGAAAAGAAAAGGTTAATGAGAATTATTTTAGTCTCTAACAACCTTTCAAGTTTTTATGAGCAACTCTATACCTTCTAAATACTACTTTTTTTTTAGGGAAAAGAAAAGGTTTAGAATTTTCTTTGTAATTTCAACAATTAGAATTTAAATCTTGACAATCAAAGAAAATTTTGCTTTAATCCCATTTCCTTTCATATCTAAATTTATAAAATATAAATGAAATAAGATAGGTGTATTTTATACTTTTCTAGAAAGAGGTTGGAGGGAAATTTTGGTCAGTGGGAGAAGAATGATTGGTAAGTTTTGGGGTTAAGAAATATATGAAATTTGAGTTTGATAGTCACGTCCTTGACCAGTAGATAACACCATCCCACTTTTTTTAGATTTTGATTTCTCCTAGTCAACCCCTAGCTACTCAAACAGCAAATTTTGTGAATTCAAATCTAATTTCATTTATTTTCATTCAATTGAAATTTTCCTTCTTATATTTTTTATTTTATATTTACAAGTTAATCTTATTCAAGCCGGATCTCCCCACTATGAGGATAAAACCCTCCAAAAAAAAAATTTTTTTCCATTCACCCATCTTTTGTAATTTTCTTTTCTGTTTTTATAACTTTGTTGAGTAATTATTATTTAGGAAAATTATATACAATTAAAGATATTAAATAAAAGAATAATGCAGAACTTTTTTTTTTATTATCGTTCTGAAAGTTTGTTGAACAATACTGACAAATTTTGCTTTTACACCAAATATATATAGCACATGTTTTTTTTTATTCTAAAACTTGTGTTTTCATTTCAAGTGTACTAAATTCAAATTTTGATAAGGTTAATTTAGTGCAAAATTGATAGTTGCTCCACATATATAGGAGTATGATCTCATTGATAATATATAAAAGTTTAAAGTTAAATTGTAAAAATATATATAATTTAATAAAAGGGTAATATTATAATTAATTATTTGTGTACTTAGCAACTCATGTTGGTAAATAAAAGATTTGATTACTTGTATGAATTTACTTGTCCCAACTTGTAAGACTTTTTGTTTTATTTCGTTTGTTTCAATTCGAGAGCCGTCGGTACATAATTAATTAGGACACAATCAAGTTCTATTACGACTCTTGCTTAAGTGATTATCATTACATATTAAGTGACGTTTTATAAAAATTTTCAGGTGGAGACTTCGGTGCTCCCGTTGTGATGCTCCCACTTTTCAATGTGATGCTCCCATTCAATTCTGATCATTGAATGCAATATCTATTTTCCTGACCGTCGGATACTAAAAGATTTAACCTACTAAACCGGTTTTAAAAACCTTTTGGAATGAATTCGTATGTGGTAGTCCTAGTGATAGATTTTTACACCTTTTTTATTCAAACCGTTGATATCAACTACTATTTTTTACTTGATTTATTATTTTTTTCTCTAACTTTTTTTTATTTTTTATTTTTTTCTTCTCCGTTTTCTTTCTGCGCTGAGCCCTCCTTCCCTTCTCATCCTTGCAAATTTCTTGTCATTATTAGTACTGATTAAGCCACCCAAAAGAAAACTTTATTTTTATAGTTAATTGGAAAAAAAATGAAAATGTGAATTCAATATATTGCTATGCAAAAGTGATAAATTTAGCCCCATTTATTTATATTTATGAAAAGTTTGCATCTTTGAGCTATAATAATTAGGTGCTAGTATGTGATTGTGTATATAATATTTATGTGAATAAACAGATAAGATGCTAATCTATTATACTAACCTAAGAATTAAAAGCCAGAAAAATCATGGGTTATGGTCAGGATGACATCGAAAGTTGGTTGAAACTAAATTCTCTTCTTCCATTGATGGTAGGATTTATTCTCCGCCACTTTTCAATGTGATGCTCCCATTCAATTCTGACCATTGGATGCAATATCTATTTTCCTGACCGTCGGATACTAAAAGATTTAACCTACTAAACCGGTTTTAAAAACCTTTTGGAATGAATTCGTATGTGGTAGTCCTCGTGATAGATTTTTACACCTTTTTTATTCAAACTGTTGATATCAACTACTTTTTTTACTTGATTTCTTATTTTTTTCTCTAACATTTTTTATTTTTTATTCTTTTCTTCTCCGTTTTCATTCTGCGTTGAGCCCTCCTTCCCTTCTCATCCTTGCAAATTTCTTGTCATTATTAGTACTGATTAAGCCACCCAAAAGAAAACTTTATTTTTGTAGTTAATTGGAAAAAAAATGAAAACGTGAATTCAGTATGTTGCTATGCAAAAGTGATAACCATTTATTTATATTTATGAAAAGTTTGCATCTTTGAGCTATAATAATTAGGTGCTAGTATGTGATTGTGTATATAATATTTATGTGAATAAACAGATAAGATGCTAATCTATTACGCTAACCTAAGAATTAAAAGGCAGGAAAATCATGGGTTATGGTCAGGATGACATTGAAAGTTGGTTGAAACTAAATTCTCTTCTTGCATTGACGGTAGGATTTATTCTCCGCCACCACCAAGGTCTACCGTTGCCGTCTCTGCTAATAACTCTGTTCCGGCATCAATTCAACATCAGGTGAATAAGATGCTAAATAAGATGTTAAAAAGGTTACCTTCAATAGATTAGCATCTTATTTAAACATAGTCATATACATTATTCCCTAAATATATCTCATTATACCCAAAAACTTATATGCACCATCGGCAATTCCTTTTTTGGTATAAATCTTAATCATATATACCCAAAACCAACTTTAAACATGATTTTATCCCCAATTGGATACTTCATACCCAAAACATATCTCATTATACCCAAAAACTTATATGCACCATCCCCAAATTAAATAGTGATTGACATTTTTTTCTCATATATCCAAAATTGACTTTAAAAAGTGATTCAATCCATATTTTTCATTCTAATTAATTGAATAAACCATGTCTATATGGATTTCAGTGCCATTTAATAATTAAATAAAA